>JBCJKH010060739.1:14592-30154 GCA_039877255.1 Loriculus beryllinus | reverse complement strand
AAAAGTTTAGAAATGTATTTTAAATGCTGTATGAACCTACAAAATCTGGCTAGCAAGTTTCAGATCAAGATAAACCTTCTGTGAAATTAATGCATTTCTTTACACCTCTGTCTCTAAGATCCTGTAATACTCCACAGGCTTTAGAACCCTAAAAGTCAAAATAAGCAAAGAATCAGTCAGTGTTCCAAAACTCCTTTGTAAACTGTTGAACCCAAACCCTGAGTTTTTAGCCATTTAGGACTGTCATCTGTAAATTCATTATTAACGCTACCTAAGACTTCCTGGAGTCTGATAAATTATGAATTCTCACTTATTTGCAGGCATTACATGTTTGATCAAAGCTATATCAAGTCTCATGCAACCTGAAGAAAGAAGTGAAATCAGTCAGCACACCCATCACCATCCCTAGGCAATTCTGTCTGACAACAGTGAAAGATTTACAAAAAATTGTAGACATTAAACAGATTTTTTCTGACAGGCTCATACCCATAAACATACATCTACTGACATCTATAAAAACATTGCCTGCTGGAGTTTTAATAAGTGAACATCAAAGATATTGACACTGAAGCAACTGTAATTGGAATACTGTATCTGAGAGCAATCAATACTAACATATCTAGCTTTATAGAAGTTTGAGGTGATTCCTTTCATACATTTGCTTACATGCCATTATTTCTTCTTGCTGTGTGCATTCAACTTACTAATGCTGTGTGGGAATCATCTGTGAAATGATTTATTCTTCACAGTAAAACCTACAATAAAGACCGTGGGTTCTATCTATTGAACAGAAATTATCACAATTGCTTATCACTCCTCAGATATAATAAGATGTGACCAGATTAATCAGAACCCAGTATTCTCTTACAAAATAAATGTCATGAAACAACATTAGTCCCTGCACCCACAATCAGGTATGTACGTCACAGTGTATGAAACAAGGGAACGGTTCTAGTGAGCATTCAGGTCACATTGTTGATCTAGTTGAAAACCTTGGAAAATTTGATATGGCTAGTTAATGAGATACTATTTATACAAATCTGACAGACTGAAATTGAGGAACAAGGATTGTTTCTGTCCACAGAAGTTTTCTCAGAATTGCATTCCCAAAGCTCTCCATAAGACAGGGTTACCTCACCCAGCACAAATAAACTCTGGTGCATGAGCTAAGAAATCAGACAACACACATTTTCTTCTATGCACTCAGAAGCAGTGACTCCCTCAAGAAGGTCAGTATTTTATCAAGCAGTCCTACATGACCCAGATCCTCCAAATATTAAGTCACCTGGAAGCACGAAGTGTCCTGAGGTGGTACAGCTCAATTACACATGGCAGCAATTAACTGTCACAATGTATAATGGTACCTATCTATTTCACAGTGATGTTGTAAGAATTAACTAAATATTTAATTTCTAAAAGATTCTGTGACATCCAGGACAAATGATGTAATTTATAAAATGCAAAGCATTTTCATAATTGTTATAATAAGTGTGTGATACACTTGCAATAAATGATTGTGTTGGTAAGCAAAAACTACATTGATTTAAGTAGTAAAGAATTATTTTGTTTTTACAAAAATATAAAAAAGTACAAAAAAAAAGTAAAATAATCTGGAGTCAGATCCATTCGGGTAACCATAGACATCTGCAATGTTAATAACTTATCACAGCCGTTGTCTAGCCTTCTCTTGCCATCAGGAACCTTTGTAAGGTGTGATTCATCTCTTCCTAGAGTAGAGGTGTATAAAACAAATAACAAATTTCTTCTTTGAAGCTCCTATTTCTCTTCTTTGGTTGAAGAGGCTAAAGGTGACTGGCAGGGCAAAGAGACATCTGCTTTTCATAGGCAGACAAAGTTGGTCAACTATGCATGTCCTATGCACGCCCTATGCATGTCAAGTATGAAACTAGGTCACATACACAGGAAGTTAATTTGCACGTAATAGCCATTTAAGAACCACAATTCCTCTTACAAAATTAATTGTTCTTTCTACAGACTATATGTGAGGCTAGCCAATATACCCCAATTAACTTTGTAAATTTAAATAAAAAATAAAAAGATGGTGAATGGACACCTTAAATACTACAAGTATAGGATTTTTGCAATACTTATTGATGAAAATTATTCAGTACATAAAACATAAACTGCAGGATTGTGGGACAAAGAAACCCTGCTTAAGGTCAGCAAAGAATAGCAGCAGAGATCAAGCTGCCTGAACATGTTTCTCTTTTGCACTGCATAAAATCATCTAAAGTTATTTCCATGATGATGTGGTTTTGTTTTCTTTTTTTTATATGAAGACATGCCTCTTCTGGTTCTCCTGTTTGTTATTGGATGCTCAGCTATTATTCCTGCCCAGTAATATAAATGGAATTGTTAAGTACATGGATAGATGGATTGGATCTCTTCATTTTAGAATAGAAATATATGTTATTACAATAAACAAGTTTCCTGACTGACTCAGTATTTTGAAGTTTCCTGAGATAGCTGCAATGCTGATACTTTGCTGGTGTTATACAAATTCTTAACAAAATGTAATTAATTATTTTCTATACTAACTATTGCTCAGAGATTGCTACTGATTTATATGCATAAGTAATATTCTTAATAGGCTGGAATAGATCACATCACTTTTAAAGAAGATATTCTTGCTGTTGGCTGTTATACTTTCTATCCTTTTATAAATAGAAAAAATAATAAAGGAAAAATTGAATCTTACAAAAAAAAAAAAAAAAAAAAGGATAATTATTTTATCTGATATGCTACCAGAAGGCCATGATGTGTTACGTAACACAATGAACATTCACAAATTCTTTGAAGGGTATGGACAATATTGCCTGAGAGATGTTTAAAAGAGCATTGTAGAATCATAGATTCATAGAATCATAGAATAGTTAGGATACGGTTGGCTTTCTGGGCTGCAAGCACACACTGCAGTCGGCTCATGTTCATTTCCTCATCGACCACCACCCCCAAGTCCTTCTCTGCAGGGCTGCTCTGAATCTATTCTCTGCCCAACCTGTAGCTGTGCCTGGGATTGCTCCAACCCAGATGTAGGACCTTGCACTTGGCATGGTTAAACTTCAAAATGATAGACAAAGAAGGATACACAATAAGAAAGATTTCTTCATAATTTCCAACACAGTAGATAAGTAATTCTGAAGGTATTGAGAACCTCTTCTCTTTGAGGTATTGCTCTCTTCTGCTTCAGAGGATAAAACAGAGAGCTAGCTTAGGAGATACCAGCAAAGCTACAGCATACAGAAGGATCTCCTTTGCAAGGGGGAAGGATGCAATTAACAGCTGTCACATATAAAAGTTAATTGCACATTATTCTTTTGCAATGGAGATTCCTGAATCATTTCAATAGTTTATCAAGATAAAACAAGGTAAACAAAACAAGATAAAAAGCAAACAACTCCCCCCATAATTTATTCAAATGGTTAAAAGATAATTTAGTTTGCTGCTGACATGCAGATGGCGTATAAATGAGCACTTACACAGGCTTTGCTCAGTTTAAAGATTTGGTTTAAAACTCAGAGAAGATTCCAGAAGAAACACCAAACTGCATCTTACCACAAGTAAACTGTACTTTTCTTCAAAGTCACAGAGCAGTCACCACACCAATGGTAAGATCGCAGTGTTCATAGTGAATCTATGTGATACATAAAAATTCACACACTATATAAAGTTTATATTCCAGAGGTCTGGATTCAGTTTTGATGCATTGTTGAAAGCTCTTGATCTTGCTCACATTTGCAAACACTTGATAGAACTGCTGGCTTTGTGAGAAGTTACTTATTTAATCAACACCAGAGACCCAATACCATCTGCACATAAGTAACAGGAACATACTTGTTATTCTTGCATGCCTTCTGTAAGCTCTTAGAAAAAAGGGTTTCCATTCTTGCATGCTCAGGAATAGAAGTTCCATCAATCAAAGCCATCCATCAGTGTTGCAATGCCCCTCCACCTAACCTGAATTGCATCACGCAACAAGCAGCCTATTGAGTCTTCCTCTGTGAAGAACACATTTTAGTAGCTTATTCATCTAATCCATCAAACAGAAAAGGAACAGTTGTGTTGGTCAAATTCATGCAAAAGGCATGCTGTGACAACTAACTGAACCCCAGTATCCACATGACCTTAAAACTCTAATCTTCTGGCCCACAACAGGCAATATTGCAGTGACCAGACTAGCAGGCAGCTGACAACTGCATTTAAAGAGATTGGACCTGATTGTCTTCAGACCAACACTGTAAAGAGAAGAGTAAACCCAAGAATTATTTTAAGAATTACATTCCTTAGATGCTGCTTATGATTCAGCTTCTCGAGAACATATACAGTAATACTCTCCTCTAGGATAGGCAGCACAGATTTTATTTTACACTAGCCTACAGCATCTGAAAACTTGGAGTCAGGTAGGATATAATAATAGTATTAAAATAGATTGAGTGACTTCAAGATAAGTCTCTGGTAAGCATTTATTCACACTGCAAAACAACTAGCTTTTTACGTGGCCATAATAGACTACTCTGAGGTTTAATTACACATTAATAGCATCTGAAAGCGATTCTCTGATGGAACTAATCCTTTCACACCTTGACCCATATATTTTTTCTTAACCAACAGAAGACATTTAATAGATTAGCCTATTACATGTTACTCTGGTCCAGACCTGCATCACAAGCTGCTGAGACAACATTTTCAGTTAAGGCAGCTTGAAGCTACCTGGTTTTCAATGTCCATGATCACCTATTTGGTTGAACTTATTATTCTAGTCATGGAGCCTGTTAAACTGGGTAGCATATCAGAATCTAAATTATACATTAGGATGAATCCTGGAATTACATACCCTTGCCTCTTTCCCAGACCTCTTGTCTTCGTTTTCCTAAATCCATCCTGACCAAGGATCTCTCTAAATTATTAAATTTTTAACATTTCACAGATTTTTGTATTAGAAGCATGAAACTACTGAAAAATCTGTTGGGAGAAAAGTAGAGGCTACCACAGATGGCAAAGTAGTGGAAATAAGAACTAGAGAGGAACTGGCTTGAGTTTTGGGACTGACCAAAAAGATTCACCCCTTCATTCTGAATGAGTTCAGGTGATTTTTTATTTCAAGAGGAATATTAATTTGCTCATTCCCCCTCCCAACTAAATTTACACTGCAGGTCTGTCCCCAGAAGCTTGCAATTATAGCAGGAAGTGATAGAATGGCAGCAGATTTTATTCTACCATGTGTCTCTACAGTAATACACACACATCAGTTTGTTTAGTGACTTCAAAAATTCAGTAACATCTATGGGACATCTAACACCCCATATCACAATTTCAGTTCGTTCTTCTAATAACTTTCATGAATGCTGCTTTTCTCTGTCAATTTTAAATCGATTTTTCTGCTCTTTCAGACCGTTCATACACAACTATATATAACAATATGGCTCAGCCTGAGGTAGACTCCAAGGCTCTGCACCTGGAACCGTTAACTGTTTCGAAATATGATCTCATTCTGCTTTTTTCTTATTGCTTAACCAGTTCCTCATCTCACGCTCTCTCCCATTTAAAATGAAAAAAAAAGGCTCTTGTGAAGAGTTTTGTCACAGGCTTTTTGAAACATGATCTCTAAATAAAAAGTTGTTGAAAAAACTACACTAAAATCAAACAGAAAAAGGATCAGAAGACCAGCTGCTGGGCATGACTCATTCTCTGCCACACATCTAAGAGAAAGGCATGAAGACAAAGATCATGAGTCTTTGATAAAATGGAGACTGTAATTTGATGATTAGCACTAACTGAGAAACAGCTTCACCACTGAAAAGGAATTGTTCATGCAAATCAGATGCTGGCTCCCAGCAGACCCTCCTTGCCTAAATCATTAAGATTCTTCCCTCTTACCACTATTAGTCATGCTGAGTATTAACCTTATTCATTATTACTCATAGTTTACTCTTTGAATAACCTCGTTAATTTCAGTGAGACATTTGCAGTAAGAGGTAGTAGATAATCTATGCATTTATATATGTATGCATGTCTAATTAAGGGCTATCAAATGAGAAGACTGAGTTTCCCTTGCTGACTAAGCTGATACTTAAAACTCTGGACCCAGAACTGAAAGTATTTGTGGCTGCTGCTGAAGACATGCTAAGTCAAGCTTTCTAAAGTACCTGTAGCAGAATTAGCCTCCACAGCAACTTTCATGAGGATACTGCAAAGTTATACCAGCTTTTCAACTCCAGGCTCTGCTGTATAAAAGAAGCTTGGAAAGGAGCAGCTGCCTGTCCCTCAGTACTCCCAAACAGCATGCTAGCACCAAAGTTAGCAAGCAGATTCAGAAGAAAACACACACAGCTTGGTACCTCACAGACCACTCTTCCATCTGTTCCTACTCTTCTGTGGATCCCACTGATGCTCAGTTTCTCCTCTGTAGGTCTTTCTTCCAAAGCTAGAAAGAAGAGCAAGCCAGTTAACCATTCATTGTACCATCAGACTGTACTTTATCTCACAGGAGATAAACGAACGTTTATCACGAACGTTTCATGCTTATGGAAGCATGGTACTGAATCTGTCCAGCATTAGATTTCTCCCCGGGCTCTTTGACTGTTGGAACAGAGTTCAAACGTTCATGCTCAAGACTGCTGCTCAGCCGAGAAAGCCAAAATGAAGTTGGATTCCAATGGACTTCTGGAGAGAGTGAGGGGAGCGAGAGCTATGTCTGCTGGTCTGTGCTGACATGCTTGCAGTGTCTGTGCAAGGCTTAGGAAGGAAGCATGACTGAGTGTTTCTATGGAGATTAGAGAGAACAGGTCTTGTTTCCTAGGCATAGCCTTAATTAGCAAATACTTAAAGTTCGGAAGATCTGTTGTTTTTACAAGGACATTTTGTTCCAGCAGTGGTTGTGTTTTCCTCCTTTGCTCAAGCTGCAAGAAGCTGGATGGCCAAAGGAATCCAGGGTGAACACGAGCTTTCTGACTCTCACATCTGCAACACCTGCCTGAGAGGTACCACGCTGCAACACCTGCCTGAGGGGTACCACACTGCAAAGAGACCTGGACTCTGAGGCTGCTGGTTTTTCACAGTGGCATCAGGACAGATTCCCCCAGAACAAAACACATCCTCTTTAACTTAAAAATGTGTTTTGTCAGAATAGAAATTAAGCTTTCTGGATGTATTTCTTTGGCCCTCTCCTGAGATTACCAAGGAGTAGGCTAAATGAGATGAAGTCTGATGCATCTATGTATGTATAGATACTTTTGGAAAGATATATATATCAATATGCAGCTATACCCTGTCCATAGCAGAGCCCTGTAACTTCTTTCATGTGCAACATCAACCAAAAGTTTGTTATCTACTCAGTGCTGTTAAATCTCATCAGAATTAATTATACAAGGCTAGGACAGTGATCCAAGAGAAGGGATTTCCTTTGAAACTCGAACATGAATTCCCTGTGCCTCATAGAGAGGATACACCATGTTCTTAAACCTGAACAGTTTCGCTTTCCCCTTCAGCTGTGGTTCATTAAATCACTTTCTGATTCTGGGTCAAGGTGGAATTGATTATGTTGGAATGAGACCCATTTTCAGACAAAACTTCCATTTTCTCCATTTTCCCTTTCACCACAGATTTACATCCCCAATCTTTAGCTTGATAAAACCACTTCTGCCCCTTTGCTTGTGCTTAAGTGGAGGCACATTCTCAAAACCTGAGTCCTAGCTAATTTTATAACTCCAAAATGCAATGCAGATCCTGTTCCTGAGCTCTGGAGTAATATTTTAGCAGAGTGGGGCTGAACTCCAGTACTCAAGTGAATTAGAATTGCATATGTAGGTCCAAGCTGTTTTAATGCTCTCTTTGAAGTGTGCTGAGACCAAGCCAGACTCTTCTAGCTGTTCTGTCATTTCTCTTACGCTTTATACCCAAGCTGAGGCATTTAAAATATTGGTATTAAAAGTCTATAATGGCTCTCATTGTTATTTTGTAAGTCCTATCTCTTCAAAGTCTTCACATTTAGCCAAACTTGACAGATACAGATGTCTTGGAGAAAACAATATCCTCATCCTTTCCTCTTGCTTCTTGGCTGTATTTTCCAACTGCTTTTCAGAGGAATATAGTATTTCAAATATCTCACAGAAAAAAATATGACACCTCCCAGACTCCTGAGGCTGCTCTCACAGGTTGCATGTGGATGCTACCACTTCTGGAAAGGAGCAATGCAGTAGGACCACACCGGCTGACCCAACATGAGTAAGTGTCTGGTATCAGAATGCCTCATATCCATGCATCTACAGTGGGTGGTTTTGGCATTGACACTGAACAAGTGACAAGAATATATTTGGCTTCAGTGTTTCAGCTTAGCTTGTATCCCTATACTGCTTTTGTTATCCTCTGACTGATAAAAGTCACCATCTGTCAAGATCCATACAAGTAGGATCCGGATCTCTGCTAATGTCTCATTCCTGATATCCTTTAGCCAGGGCATTAGTGCTCTGTTGTACTCTCACAGTTGCTGGCCCTGGAATGCAAGTAACTTCCTGGCCTCTTTTATGGGGCTCTGAGGAGAAACCCTGCTGCAGGATGATAACATTTAAGCGAGATTCCCCAGGGGCATTGCATTTGCAGGCGCCAAGTAAATGACCCACCACACTCCCTACTTGCATGATAAGGAACTTTACCATGCACTTTGCAGCCTGCTTTAATATTGCCTCTTTCATCTCCTGCTTTTTTTAAAGGTATGTGGCTTGCCTTTACAGGACATCTGTGGGTAGTGGGTGGCCTATACAGGCAAGAGAAAATCTGTTCGACAAGAGGGTTCAATTCCACTGCCACCATGGATCTCATCAGCTGTGGAGACAAAGAAGCGAGCACTTAAGCTATAAAACCTAACTCTTTTACTGGTGTTCAGGTGTAGGCAGGAACTACTTCATGTGATTCACATTCAGCTTTCAGAGGTGCACAGGACCACCGCGTCAAGATCTAGTGCCAATAGACATAAAACCCTACAAAAGGAGACAGTGGAGCTTTATACTCATTTTCTGCCTTGTGACGCAGAGGATTTTACCCTGGCTATATTCTGGGCCATTTTTTTAGCTGGGAGAATGTGGTGAAGAGAAAGTCATTTGCGTGAGGCAGATGCATGCAGCACAGATTCACAGGCATTTTCCATTTGCTCTTTCTCACGCATTGCTTCTGCTTTTTTTCTCTATTTATCACAGGTGCAGGACCCTAACAATATTTCTGCAAGTACAACTGTTGCCTGTGTTGGACGTCAAATTCATAGAAACAAGACAACAGACTTTGGTAGACTTCATTGGTACTAATACTGCGAATAAGGACACGCAGCTCTAGTACTGCATAAACATATGACCGCTGATGTTTAAGAAGAGAGCTCAGGGCAAAGGTCTGAATGTAGCATCTCAGCACACTGGTATACTGTAAACTGGATTATGTCTTACAGTAAACTCTCCTTCCTTTAAGACACTGCAATAGACTGCTAAGCACATATTTCCACCCAAAACAAAGGCAGCTCAGGAATTTGAATACTGTGGGAAGCTGGGCTTTGTCTGGGTATTATTTTGGGAAAGGAATACTTGTGAGTGGATGAGAGACAGTTCAGGTGGGGAAGGAAGGAGGCAGCATGTGGGAAACAGGCAGCAAAGGGTTGCTGCAGATCAGCAGAGCTGTGCGGATGCCTGTCCTGGGAGAAGCTTGAGAGGTCAGAAAGCTGGCTGGGAAAGATCTGCTGCTGTGAGAAGCTGCCTCTGGTTGTTTGTCTCCTACTGTGTTTATGAGAGCAGACTCTCTATACTGTTCTACATAAAAAGAATTGCACCAAAAATGCTGGTCTCTGCTATTAATATCTTCACTTGGAAAAAAACTTAAGGGTCCAAATTTTGTACAGCTGGAATGGTGTGGGATTGCCTTTATTTTAATGTGGCATGTTTTCTAATAAATCTTTTGGTTTCTCCTTTTCCCTCTCAGTTTTTGCTTGTTGTTCCTGTTGTCTACACTTCTCAGGAGAGGCAACAGATCTGAGAGTGGACACCCCATCACCTTGGGGAAGCCTTTTCTCTGCAGCACAAAACCCAAGGTCCTGTTTGAGGGTAGAACTTGGTCCCCCCATGTGGCTCAGCTCTTCTGTATTAAGAGCTGATGTTGATACCTCTAGGAGAGACTGAGTTCCAGGTACTTAACATTTATGCATCCAAATAAGTTTAAGAAGCCTAACTACCCATTCATCTGTGCTTCTGATGGATTCCTTTGACTTAGATGAATAATGTCCATTGGGGAGATATCAAAGCAAAGGAATTATGAGAAAACAGTGATACTTCCCAGCTGGAAAAAAATCCCCAAAATCCTACTGGTTTGATCAGAGCATTCTTCGTAAGTGAGAACATTTTTACGTTCCTGTCAGGTATTGAGCTAGACAAAGTTCTCCTAGTGAAAGAGTGCATTTGTTAAACTCCCCTTATTTCTCCTCACATCTGAGCAGGCTTCTGTGGTTGTTGATAACATCATAGTGTGTCTGGGAGGCTTTTCTGTACAGAGCTGACTGTCCTGAATCCCAGAATAAGAGTGTCTGTCCACAGTCAGTGGGTAGCCAGGGGTTGAGAGGCACCTCCTACTACAGTCCAGCAAAGGACGGTTCTATAGATGCTATCTGAAAATGAACAATCATCTCAACAGTGAAATGGCACCTGATCAAGAAAATTGCAATGATTTAGAAATTTAGCTCAAATAAATCTGCAAAAAGTTATCCAGAAGTCTCTTGTGATTTTGAACTAGCCTATAGTAGAATCACAGAATCATAGAATAGTTACGGTTGGAAAGACCCTAAGATCATCTAGTTCTAATGCCCCTGCCATGGGCAGAGACATCCCACACTAAACCATGTCACCCAAGACTCTGTTCAATCTGGCCTTGAACACTGCCAGGGATGGAGCATTCACAACTTCCCTGGGCAACCCATTCCAGTGCCTCACCACCCTCACAGTAAAGAACTTCTTCCTTATATCCAATCTAAACTTCCTGTTTAAATTTGAACACGTTATCCCTTTTCCTACCACTACAATCCCTAATGATCTCTAATAATCTCTTCATCAGTATCTTTCCTATCTCCTCCTGCTTAGAAATCTTCCCTCATTAATCTTGCTCTGCAGTCACCTCAGATCTCAACAGAACTGTAAGGAACAGTTGATGTAAGAATCGTTCTAAGCATCAAAATGATCTGCAACTAAGTACCATTTAAATACAGTTTAAAAATATGCTATTGCAACTACCTAAAGCCAGAATAATTTTTGCATAGCAGGGAACAGTTCTGTCTTGACAGATGTTGATGTAATTTTTTCCTGTTTTAAGTTTATTTTAGCTTATTAGAAGTTTGAACGTGACAGCTCACGTTACCGTATATCTTCCAAACCAGACACCTGTTGAACTCTGTCCATAGCAAAACCAAAAGCCCCTCCCAGGATGCTCAGTCAGAAGTGTTCAACTCATCAGTGCCAGCTCCCCATGAAACATTTTGATATATATATTTGGAAATAATCTGAATAGAAAATACTACTATATAGCCAGCATCTCCCTTGGAAGTCTTTTCACATACAATTTTTTAGGAAGCTCAAGAGCCACAGCAACTCAGACATGAAAACATGTAGCTTCCAAGGTCACTGTCTGGAAAGCTCCACTGTCAAACACTGCCAGCTCCAGGCTAGAAAGGGAATGGGAGTCTGCAGAAGAGAATAATGACAAGCTTGCAATCTGTAGTTACATGGTCAGGTTACAAATAATTAAACTCTGATTTGTTCCATTATGCTTGCTTGTTACTTATGCCTAGAGAAAAAACAAAAAGCCTGAAAACCCACAGTAACTGTCCCAAGAATGGTGTCTGTCAAACAAATGCTAACGCTGAGTGGTGGGAAACTATTTCTCGTTATACAAGGTTGACAAACATTAAATCAAAGACGAACAGATGAATAGACTCAAACAACAGAAGAGAGAATATTAAAGTACTGTTATCTTACTAAGGATTTTTAAAAGCATGCCAATCTTGTGGCTTCCTCAAATTATCCATCACAGGCACACTGAAAACAAACACTTGCTTTTATGGAATATACAAAGGGTTCCATAGTAAAAGGAAGAGCTGCGAATTGATTTCCTGATATTAGTCATTGTAATGTTACAGAGATTCAGCTGCTTAACTTTTACTGAGAGTTAATTTCGTCACAGGAAAAAATTGTGTCCTTGTTGCTCATACCTTCTTTCTATCTTTAAGTGGTGATCTGATAATTAAAGTGAAGGGGAACTAAAATTGAGAAGTTAATGTTGCTGCTTTTTCCTTGGCTCTTTTGAGGAGGAAATGTTCTTCGTTAACTGAATAGTCACAGCTTTTAGAGAAAGTACTTTATCCAGTATCTTCTGTTTCTGAGGTTCTTGGAAAGAAAGTTCTCTATGTCCATATTATAGGAATCCACATTCTGCAGACTCTGAGAATTGCTTCTTGAAGAACTAAACCTCTAATGGCTTGTGAGCTTTACAGACCTACTGTGGTTTGTCACACTGCAAGATTCACTCACTGTTAAGTCAAGATCAAAACAACCGGATTGTGGAAGCCCCCAGTTAGCTTCCCAACAATTCTGCAACACAGTAAAATAAAAGAAGTGCTTGACCTTACGTTCCCTGGAATTGTTGCTTGAATACTGTTAGCTTTTATGTCTTCAGTGTCATCAACCTAATTTTTGTCCTGAGAAAAATCAAATTTATCAACAGAAGCTCAGAGGAGTTAGAAACTAGCTGCTGCTTTCCTAACTCAGAACATTTCTAAACTACCATTAGTCAGAAATACTTAGTATCTTCAACTTAGTTTTTGTGCTTACAATAATTACATTTCCCAAGAATAAGAAAGAAACATACTAGGTAGAATTCTGTATTGAAAAACTAATACCTGTAATTTAACTATTTATTTTTTTTGTATCTGTATTTTTAACTATTTATTATTTTATTTAACACATAAAATAACCTTGAACTTTTTTTTTTTTTCTGTTTGATTTTAGGGATGCAGAGAGGCTTGAAGAGTTTTATACTAAGAACCAGCAGCTCAGAGAACAACAGAAAGCACTTCATGACACTATCAAGGTTTTAGAAGACAGGTGAAGTAGTGCCTTTTAGCTTCTGGGTTTGTTGTGGATACTCTTGCAAAGTATCCAGAGCTACTCTGTAAGTTGTGTGGTTTATTTTTATTTTGTTGTTGTTTTGTTTGTCTCTTTCTGTTTTGGTGGTGGTTTTGTTTTGGTTTTGTTTTTAGTAAACCAGACCCTTTCCAATACAATCCAAATGGCATGAGATGTAGAACAAAGCACAGAATTTTGTAAACTGTATCATATGTTTGAAACTCAGGAAATAACTAGGAATATCACTATGAAACCTTTCAGATATGAGGGGATCTTTTTTATCAGTTGTCTGTTCTACATAATTTAATCGCAGGTTCTGTCTTTTGCCTTCTTTTTGACTTAGACATTCTGATCACCTTTTGACAGTCTGCCTTTCTCTTTTATGTTCCTGTTTAATCTGGTATAGCAAAGCAAAACCAACAGATGTGAAATTACAGTGCACTTTTTTCATCTTTAAAAATCATACTTGTTTTCGAAAGTGTATGTTGAATTTGCTACTAACAGGCTCTCAGAAGCTTTGTGGGAACAAGAGACCATTACATTGTAAATTATTTTCCCACATGCCTGTGTTATTTTAAATTTTAGAGCTATGATACTCAAATTTTGCTTTGAATTCTGTTTTTCTGTGAAAGGCATTAGGGATAATTTTGTAACTCTGCAGGTAATAAACTTTCACACCACAGAGGCAGAGAGACATTTGCAGAGTGAGTGGACTTCTCAAATCCGTTAGCAGATGAAGCACTTGCACTATGGAAAACAAAAAGAGTATTTGAGGTGGTTTAATACAAGGAGATGATAATAACGTGTTTATTACACAGTCAGATAAGCTAGTATGAAGAGGCATTTGAGTATTTTACTCTTTCCACAATTCCACAATGCTAAAATACAATGCTAAAGCAGGATGGCTTTAACTTCCAGTGTAAACTGTGGAATTGGAAATGTGAGTTTTGGTAAGTTTTGGTTTGTTTTAATTTTATGTTGTTATTTATTTATTTTATACTTCATGTGCTAGCACCAGCAATGCACAACTCTTCACTAATTGATCTCTTTTTTATCAGGCAAAAGAGAATCTGGTTTTCACTTTGGTAATACTGCTAGCTTTTTGATTTGTACCAGAAATACACTTCAGTTATCACCTGGAAAATGAGTGTGTCAAGATGGAGTGATCCATAGCAAGTCCTTTTTTGATAGCAGATATGCTTTAAACAGCTGATCTAAACTATTAGAAACAGCAGAGGCAATGCCTCACATGGACTTCTGGGTCCATCTCTGATCATTGGTGTCTAGATAAAGATAAAGGATTTTGTATTTGCTTGGTATTTGTTAGTGTAAATTTACTATTTGTCCTTTTTATTCGATTGCTTTGTTTAATGAGAGAGATATATCTGTCTTAGATGAAGTAGCAATTTTATTTACCGAAATAATTTACTTATGGTTATTTGCTTGAGTTAACTTAATAATGAATGATAATTTCTATCTCACAGTGTTCTTAGTAGGACATATCACAAGGGCTTTCAGTGGCAAGGTGTAGCGTGCTCCTCTTTATTTAATAAGGCAATGCATGTCGGTTGAGAAGTGTTCAGTACCTACAGCCATTTATGCAAACATCGGAGCATGTAGTATTAGGTCATTCTGAAATTTCAAAATACTGTGATGTCAACATATAAAACCACAGTACTTAGCAGTGTTCTGCATTGTTGTCAGAAATTTTCTGGTTTTCATTGTTCAAAAGGCCAGGTAAGTGTGGGTATGCTTCATGTATGGCAGTATTTTCTTAACAGAGGGACTCTTTTCTTTTTAATATTATTGTAGGTTAAGAGCGGGATTATGTGATCGTTGTGCTGTAACTGAAGAACATATGAGAAAGAAGCAGCAAGAGTTTGAAAATATCCGGCAGCAGAATCTTAAACTTATCACTGAACTCAGTGAGTTTTATCCACTACTCTCAAGACAAAACACACTATTTTGTAAACTACTTCTTTGTGAATTCTTGTAATTTGATATAATTTATGTATGGTGTAAGCCCAAGAAGTTCATTTGAGGGATACTTAACTCTACAACCTGAAAATATTCAGCATACTAATTACTAGTCATTTGACCCACTGTCTTAGATTGAAGTGTTGATACTGAAAATGAACTGAGGTGGAAAATCTTACAGTGTAAAGTGGCTACTTGAGATAAAATATGGCTGCTTCTGTTTATTCCTAGGGCTAAGGCAGAGAATGAGAGGCAGAGAATTTGGTGGCCTTCTATGATGTGGCTACAGAACTGATGGACAGGGGTAGAGCAGTTGATGTCATCTACCTGGACTTGTGCAAAGCGTTCAACACTGTCCCACACGACATCCTTGTCTCTAAATTGGAGAGACATCAATTTGATAGGTGGACCACTCGGTGGAT
>JBCJKH010060734.1:0-15532 GCA_039877255.1 Loriculus beryllinus | reverse complement strand
TTTTTTTTACTGTGAATGTTACAACAGTGTACATATCTGTATATTTATAAATATATATTCTTCCTTTAATTAAAAAAGTACATTTTGTACAGTTCAAAATGCTTGTTTACTGAGGAAGATAGACTGTTTTTGCAGCAGGTGAAATAGCCATGTTATGGTTTTTATACCACACCTCTCCCATCAGCTGAATTCTTCCAAGGTGTCCTTTTGTACTGACTTCTGCTTCTTTTTTTTTTATTATTATTCTTTTTTTTTCTTTTAGTTTTGTGGTATTTGTACTCACCATATTTCCTATCACATTTAAGTTATAATAAAGATTATTTTTTAATTACTAAGCACATCAGTCCATATGTATAGTCCCTCTTTCTATCAGCAGCCCCTCTTCTGTGAGGCTCATACAACCTTCAAACATCCTGCGAGTCAGGTCCCAGTATCATAGGTAGCTCTTACATTCACTGCTTGCAGCTGGATTTGGGGAGAACTGTTAAGTCAAAACTTTATGACAATCTCAGTTTAGCTAAATCATATGAAGTCACCTGCTGATTTCTTACAACATAGAATGATTTGTATTCCATACCAGATCAACTTTAAGGATTAGAAGAACGTAAGTCTTACAGGAACATCAGAACAAGTGAAACAGCATAGAAATAATTTGTGCTTTATACCAGATCAACTTTAAAACTTAGAAGAACATTAAAGCCTTACGAAAATATCAGAACAAGTGAACTACATGCAGCAAGGACTGCTGCCTTAGGACAGACAGAGGACTGCAACTTCTGCAGGGGTGAAAAGGCACAGCACTAGCTTGGTGTTTAATATGTACACCACCTGCGTTTCCTTCTTTTTGCTGGACAAGATAGGGGTATGTGGCAAATTGTTTTAGTAATTGAAACAAACACACGAGCCACGAAAGCAGAAAAAGTAGAGAAGAGATGGAAGTATAGTGAAAACAACTGCTCTAAGTTGTACCTCTGTGAGGTGACCCAAAGCACTTCTTGAAAAAGCCAGTTTTAAACTAAAATGCTATTTTGGAAGACAAGTGGAAGACTCTGCCCTCTCAGTGTTCCTTCTCTGGTTGCTTCAACGCATGTGTGCAGGCATTTGCTTCCACCCCAGAACATCAGCAAGAGGTATACAGTGTTTAAAAAGAAGATGAGAATGTTCTTATATTCCTATTTCTGCCAAAATCTCCTATTTGTAATATATACTATCAGTCAAGGGCTTGCTTGTAGTTTGCTATCAAAGAACAGTACATGGTTTGGTTAATACAAAAGCCCCAAGGCCATCGGTTGTAGGTGCTACATCCTGAACTGTCACTGGAAGGAGCAGAGTTCATTTTCAAGCAAGCAGTAGGACACTCCTAACTAGTCCTAGTTGAAGTTTGGAGCAAACCAGCCCTGTGTATCCTTCAAGACAATCAGGAAAGGCTTCACAAGGACAAGTGGAAAATATGCTGAAGAGGCTGCAGGGCTGTTACCAGACTTTCGGTGGGTACTTCTTCTGTGAAGACAGACTCTTCTCAGACAGATGACACTCCTTTCCCTCTTGCATACATTCAGCCCCATGGCGCAGACCTAGGGAATGCAGAACTACTGCCTATTGAGCAGAGCCAAAGCTGCAGAGAGCACAGGGCTGCTCATACATACAGGTACCATGCCAAACGGAACGTATAGCTACTTTCATCTCACTGTAGTTTAAATCCACCTTTTGAAAAATCCATTAACCTAAAGCTGATCTGCTACACCATTATAACCATTAAAAAACATGTACACAGCTCACATGAACCAGGCAGGAGCAAATCCTCCTGTCAATAAAGTCAATGAGGAAATTCACAGGAGTTTAAGTGGGAGTGCTTAGATCAAATTCAGTTCCTGTTGTGCTGAGACTGACAAGCTTGAACCTGGGACACAGATGTAGAGAGGCTGAATTTCACTTTGAGTGTTAATACTGTGTTAGAAAGCTAACAAAGAATCATGCTTTAACATGGTTTGTGACAACATATAAAATCACACTCTCAACTTAAGAGCCAAACCAAACAACATCCCCATGACCCCAGGGTAACAAACCCTTGAAAAAGTGAACAAACTTTCAAAGTTCCAAAACCAGAAGGCAAATAAAAAGGAACAAGCACTATATTTGTCTCATAAATTATGTGCTTTTATGCTCGCAGAGCTTACAGTGCTGCCCTTTACTACCACACTAATGCAAAACCTCTCCTTTGTAGAACAGGAAAGCACAGACCTGTAGAGGTGAATGTAGCAAGAAGGATGCTTACTAATGAGCAAAGAATGAAGCAGCAGGCAGCAATTGTAAGTTACACCTTCCACTACATCAGGTTGTTTAAAACTCCCTCCCTGGCACCATTCAAGGCCAGGTTGAATGGGATTTTGAGCAGCCTGGTTTTAGTGGAAGGTGCCCCTGCCCATGGCAGGAGGCTTAGAACTGGATGATCTTTAAGGTCCTTTCCAACCCAAACCATTCTATCATTCTATGACAAATCCTCTTTCTCAGGGCTGAA
Source organism: Loriculus beryllinus (assembly GCA_039877255.1). NCBI lineage: Eukaryota > Metazoa > Chordata > Aves > Psittaciformes > Psittacidae > Loriculus > Loriculus beryllinus. The sequence continues at coordinate 13,014 of JBCJKH010060734.1, read as the reverse complement.
GCAGGTTGGCTAGAACAAATTTAAAGGTCTGGGCTGCCCTCAGAAAAATACTTCAGGAAGAAGTTCTTGTGTTGAAGTAACTCGGTAGCTGTGCAGACTGAGGAGACAGGGAGCTAATCAGAAGTACACTCAGAAAAAGGGTTTGAGTGGTGCTTTTGTGGGTGGCTTGTTTTCACTTCATGCTTTTCATAGCTATGTGGTTTTCACTACCCCTGCCATACTGTATTCTGCATGGTAGATATGAACCCATAGTACCTCTATATTACTCTAGCTACAGCCACAGTGTAAGCTGGGTTGCCCAGAGCGTAATATTACTATTAAGACTCCTGTCCCCAGTATACTTTCAAAAAAAGCATCCACTATAGTTTTATCCTATACTGCAGTCTGTTATATCCAGGTTATTGCTAACTTTAAACATTCAAAATCACAAGTCAATACAACTGCCACACTACGTATCTTAAGAACAGACTCCTGCTTTGCAATGGAATTATCCCAATAACAGGATGCATAGCACCCTCTCCAAATGGCTGCAGTATCCCTGAGGGTATGACAGAGGTACAGTCATATCCAAGGGTTTAACCTTGAACACAGCCAATCACATTTACAGACTTACAGAGCAGCAGCAAACTAAAGTTTCTCAGAACACCATTAGCACTTGCTGAACTACTCTGTGTTGTCACAAGACTGGAAAGAGGAATTAACAATACACAGTGAACATTTTGTGCTGAAGAAAATCGTAACAACGCAATTCAGTCTCAAGAGCTCTGTTGTTGCATAGGAAACACACAGCCTTGGCAGATTTGCAAACCACCTGCTCAGAATCTCAAAGCCAGTTCTGAAAATAAAACAACCTCAGACAGCCCTTAAGGAAGAGTATAGGAATATGCATCCTGCTGCCTTGCAAAACAACTGATGACCAACATCACTACTGACAACAGTGTGGGCTCTCACGTAAGCAACACAATGCCAACCACCAGTTTCAGTTGTTCAGTCAAGCAGTTACTACAGTCCAATTCACTTCTCCATGCATAGTCTTAATTATAACAGATGTTTACACCAAAATTGTTATTTTTTTGCTAAACCAATTAAAAGCTTTTCCTCTCACAAACATCCACCTCAATTTGCTTGTCCCTGAACAGCAGCTCTCTTTTCAAACAGCTGACACCTACAAATGGCCCATCTCCCCACACTTCAGACTTACATATCTAAAACCCTTCTGTTGGGTTTCCCACACTTTTGATGGGAAAAGTGCTGGGATGCAGCAGGAGCATCCCACTTCTCAGCAGCCATAGGATACTTCAGGGAAAAACAAGATTGTGGCCATACTCCCTGCACTGAAAAGGAGTCAGCATGCCGGTCAAGCTGATGCGCAAAACATTTATGACTTCTCAGAAAGAATCACATTATGCAGTTAGGTTCCAGAAATGGTAAGTTTATTCTGCTCAACAAAATGGTCTCTGTAATTTAGCTAGGTATGAAATGTCTTTGTCTTCAGTGATGCTGATTTTCAGCTGCTACATAACTATGTTTCAGTGGGAAATGAATTTCCCTACATAATTAAACAAAGATAAAAGGTCAGATGGTTGTAAAAGAACTAATTACATAGATTTCTGTACAATTACTACACATTTGACAAGCCTTTCACATCTGCATACAAAGTTCCTAGGCTATGTAACATTTTACTGCATGCATGTTCCAAAGAAAATACTTGGGAATTTCAGGACAATAAACGAAACTTGTTCCTTTTTGAACATGTTTAAGCAGTGATTAATGCATCATTATAAACCTTCTGACACCACTACACTTCTGACATGGTAGGCCTAGGGAGATTGTTCAAAGGTCCAAAACATCAATGATGGAGACTGAGCATGCACATGGGTTTTATTTCTATGCCACGCTTGAGCTTTCATACCCAGTCTTGTCCTGCACCATCTTTTTTTCAGGAGTTGATACAGCAAACTATTCTCTAATTAATAAAACTCTAAAAGCCTTGGTTTGAAGACTTTAGGTGCAGGTTTATGCATTACTACGTGGCACATGTTTTTCTGAGGTAAAAAGTTCTTCAATTCAGGTGGTCCAAATGCTGTAATATACCCATCAGGCTACAAGGAAAACTTGCATGATTCGTCTTGCACACAACCCATCCCAAGAGAAGTAGGGATGCAGCTACTTAGGGGAGTCTTCTATTTAAAAAACTAAAAAAAAAAAAATAAGGAAAAGAACAAGATTTAAGTCTAATAAGCATTTTTCTTGCCCATCCTGATGGAAATAAGGAAGTCAGATGCAGATAATGCATGCAAACCCTGATTCTAACAGCAGCACCCATATTACAGCAGTTCACAGAGCAGGTGGTGAAATGGTGGAAGACAAGTTGCTCTTGCTGTCTCAGTTGCACTGGTCAGCTGTTATGCAGTAAGTACTTTCCTCCCTTCTGCAGTCTCTGCAAATGCAAAACATTCCTGTTGTTTAAAAACAAAGTCACCTCTGAAAAATGCCTGTTGACTGTGAATACCTCAAACTGACTTGCACTGCAATTAGTCATAACTAAGGTTTCAAGCATTTCCTTATTTACTATTGTTGAAGAACTGCTGACATTAAGATTGCTTAAGAAACAGAGACAGGAGATGCTTGTCACTTGACAGCATTAACTATCTCTTCTGAACAGAAAACAAAGGTTACTCCACAAAGCAGTTATCCAGCATACAGCTGTTTTAAACACAGCATCAGTACAAATTACAGGACAACCCTTTGTCACCATTTCTGCACTGTAATGGAAAGGATTACATCCAAGCACGCTGTAGAGCACAAAGTGTATGATACAATCCTTTGTTTACAAAGTTCCCAGGAAAACATGATGCCTCATGTTGTGGCTATCAAATTCAAGGTGAAATGGAAGACAGAAGGAGTATTACCTCCTATAATGTTTGACATTCCCCAAATGTCACAACTGAAATAAACTGTGAAAAGTCTATTAATTTACTGACAGAGGCAGGGAGAGAGTAAGATATGGAAGGAACCTAAGGTGCTCATCCAGTAATTCCACAGACTTTATCATGCATACCCTGAAGTACCCATTTTCACAAAGACTGATGGACTCAGACAGAAATCTCTCCAAGTACCTCTGCCTCCTGAAGGCCACTCAACTTTAAGATCTTCACTAGATATTACAATGGCAGCCACCTTTTAAAGCCATCTAAGACCTTGTTATGGAACTGCTGAGAGCACTCAGGACTGGAAAACTGATCATACTCTACCACAGTGCTTTCAACTGCAAGCATTTTTCACCTCATATGAATGCCAGATAAGATTCTCAAAGTTCCAAAGTACACTTTATGTTCCTGTAAACCCTTCAGAACATTACTATCTCGGTAAAAAGGTGCTTTATCTCTTGGCAAATACTTTGAAAACAGATATTGAGTCCCCATTCAGAATAGCTCTCAAGTGCAGGCAGTTGCTTTGTCTGCATGCAATGTTTCAGTACAGCTGCTATTAGAAGCAAGAACACACCACCTTCACAAGCCAATAAATGCATTTCTAAAACACACTTCCTACTCAAGCTCTGATCCATAGAACTTGGAAAAGGCTCTCTTAAAAGACAATCATTTAAAAATCCAAAAAGTCTAAATCTAGACTCTTCATTATTCATTCTTGACTGTCTGAAGCCTCACCAACAACACACAGGTTTTATTTTGCTTTCTCTATCCACCAAAACCATTCTATTCTCCAGAATTCTGGAAGTCAAGAGTTAAAAACCACCCAGGTACTCACTAAAAATTTGAAAGCTTCCACCTACAGCAGTCACAACTGATTTAAATCTAGAACTAGCAATTTCCCATTCAAATAAGAGGCAGTTTTAATAATGCAAAGATTTATTTGTCAACTGTCATGTATCAAGTCAAACCAACTGATATTTACACAACAATCTGAAATATACAATATCTGCATTTTATACAAGCAACTAAGCACAGCCTGTGGTTAAGTTTTGGATGCAGTATCCAGGCACTCTCACTGCACATAATTCCAGTTAAAACCAACATCCGTAATGCTGCCACAAGAGTTTCTATACCTGAGAAGTTTTAGTATATCCTTTCAAGAGGAAGTCTGCAATTAAAAGCCACATATATAAGACTGTTTAAAGGTTGTCATTCCTGTTGCAAATTATTTGTTTCCTTTGAAGCAAGATCTGATATACTCCCCCGTACGCCACATGATACTTGTGATGGTCCTTCCTCAGAAGCACTGTCTGCATCATCTGCATAGTTAAGCTCTTCATTTTCTTGTTTGGACTGCTTTACAGCCAGACTCTCCAGTGCCTCAAGATCGTCAGGCCCAGTTAGCCTCTAGGAAAAAAAACAGAAGACAGCAAATTCAATGCTTTCTACTTAAGAACCAGTGAAATAAGAATGTGCATATTAAATTTAGCAAGCTAATTATCCTCATTTGGAGATAGTTGCGTAATTAAAACATTCCTCGGTCACAAAAAACTTAAGACACTCTGGTTTAACTCAAATTGCTACCTCTAACTCACAGACCACATCTGCTGCTTTGCTGTTAGGTCTTCCTTAGGTTTTATGTTAGGCAACCTAAAACACAGGAAACAGCTTCCCAAGTTAAGTATTATTCTAGTACTATATAGGTTTAATTTTAGAAAAGTTACTATATGGCAGATGAGGCTCAATTTTTAAGCAGAGAAAATGAAGCTACATTAAGTCTAGATGAATTAGAAGACACAGCAGTTTCTAGCACTCACTGATCAAATTAAGAGTTCCTTATTTAAGGTGATCTATGGAAGAAAAATAGGACTTTAAGAAGCTGCTCTTAAGGCTTCTGGTTGTTTGATGTATCACTTAAGGCTCATTAAAGCCTCAGAAGTTAGTGTGAACCACTGAGGACCTGTAGAGAAGCTTCCAAGTATATTAGTTAATTCCTTAAGTCATTTAACTTCTGCATGTGGATTAATCATAACAAGCAGCACCCCCTGAACACCAAAAAAAAAAATTCAAGTGCAGCAAATCAGCAGAGTCTCTCAAGACTGAGCTAAATAACTGAACTAAAACCCAACTTGTTTACTTCAAGTTGCTTGCAATAATTATTCATTTTATTTCCACCTCTCCAGTCTAATCAGAACCAAAGTATTTGCCAGGCATCCAGCTACATACTCCAGTTGATAGCTCAATCCCTACGAAAACCACCTAGTTGGTAATTGTAGTATCAAGGTTCCATAGCTATATATTTGACAGCTTCAGAGGCTATTACAATCTACTCCTGGTAGAGGAGTCATGGAATCAGTGACAACTACATATCCCCAAGGACTTCTCAGAGGAAGCTGTTCTGAAATTTACAAGTTTATGAACACCACAGACTTAATGCATTAGCCCTTTCCACAAAACTGGGAACTCCTCTGAAACCCTGACTTTAAAAAGCAGAGGTGTTTCCTTCTCCCTCTTGCTGGTCCTCTTCATGTGTCCCTGTTCTAAGTTAGTTCCCCAAAGGGCACAACCAGTACCAACACTTGGTCTGGCCAGCAGCCTCACAGAGTCTGTTAATCATTTGAATTTAAGTCATCTCAAAGTGAAAAAGAACCCTTCTTTCCCTTGTCACCATTTGTAACATGCAAAGAATGTGCTATGACAATAGGTTGAATCTTCCCTTCAGGAAATGTCCCTCTTGGTACTTTGTTACCCCTGTGGGTTCCAAGGTGGAAAAAAATCATCCCCTAAAAGAGACTCTATCCCTCTGGATTAGAGCAATCCTACAGGAAACAGGTAAGTAATTTAAAAAGGAGTGTTCTGGGAGCATGCAAAAAATAAGCTGTGATTCATTAAAAGTATATTTGCTGGTTTCTCATTTTCATTCTACAATTGAAAAGTCCTGTAAGTACCTCAATCATGCTGGTCATAAAATGCACGTGTTCAGCAAGGGCCATCAGCTCTTCATTTTCTTCTTTTAGGCGGGCAATTTCACCATCTTTCTGCTCAATTTCTTTGTGCAACTGAGTTCAAATAAAAAAAATGTTAAAACAGAAAGACACTAGCCACTAGTAAGGAAGTTGGTTATCTTTCACTAGCTACCTTTTCATTCTCTTGAAGTACTTCATACATAGCTTTCCTCCTTTCTTCAGCCAGTTCCTTCCAATACTGAGGTGAAGGACTTTCTGAAGAAAGAAAACTACAGTGAGCCTGTGCTAAGACTGAATTCTTGGGATCACTTTAAGATATCTAATATACAAGTATTACAGCTATGATAGTAAGAGCTCACTCCATATGCTGCTTTCCCAGAAATTAGTTGCAAGTTTACAGCTAGAAACATAAGCTTACAGAAAAGAGAGCTTACAATATCTTAATGGTCATATTTGCAAATGTCAGTCTTTTAACATGTACTTTGGATGTTTGTAGTTTGTAGAAGACACAAGTCTTATTACCAAGTCACTGTCCATATTGGGCTTAGTGGTTCTGAAAGACTGCACACACAGCACACTATGTCAGAACAAGTTTTCACCTCAATTTAGTCACTTGAAAGCTCATAGTCAAGCCAAATGAGCTACAGGACTTCTTAACACTGTTGCATACATCCCTTCTCAGCTACTGGCAACCAAACTTGTTCTTAAGCATTGGCTATCTACACTGTATTTACCACCGTATAGAGAATAAGTACCATTAATTCCTGGTAGGCATCACCAAAAAAAAAAAACTACCACAAAGCCCGTATCCAACTGACAAAAGAAACAGCATTTCAAGTTCTATTCCAATAGAAGCATAAAATGTGCAAGAGAACATTTCACGAATTACCACATACCTTTTATCATGAGATCTATGGCTTCAACAGCATCATTAATATTTTCACTTTCTTGCTCCTTTACCACAGGCACCTCGGATTTACAAGCCTTTGAGGTCAACTTGCATTTCCTTTTGACTGAAGACTTCTTCTACATAGAACACAGGCAGGTTTAACTTCAGAGCAGTGTTTCAGCTTTTTTAAAAAAGAAACAAAGACTTGTAAGCCTGCTCACTATGACTGAAAACAAGTCTTCATAAGCCCTGCTTTCTTCACATTATAGTTCTAATTTACAGACATCTTCCTTGACACCCACAGGTTTAACAAAAGAAAAATAGCAAACATTTTCCTGAAGTACTTAGAAATTGCTAGTTTTTAATATCGTTAGTTACTAAAACAACAGTAAGCTTAAATTGTGTCATACCTATTGGCAGATTATGTTTTTCAAACATAATGGTTTTCAGTTAAGAGCTCAAAAGCATTTCACTACAAGTAGAAATAATTACACATCTACAAGTTATCTTTGAATTCATACCTCATTACGCCTGCCGACCAGGCAACCTGTTGCTGAAGGCTGGATCATTTTAAGAGTCCGTCTTGGGGCAGCACTGCTTGCGGTGTCTGTGAGGTACTTCTAGAAAGGAGAATAAAACTTCAGACATTTGCCATTTATCGCTCCATAGAATGAGGCTTCTGAATTTGTCATGTTTCTATTAAGGCAACACATGGTTCATCTTTTCAAAACAAGAAGATGATACCCTAGCATATGTTAAGGCTTGTGTAAATGAAGGCTAATTATTTGTAGCAGCGATTGATCTTAATCACATGAAGCTATGCTCAGTCCTTGCCTCTGGGGAGCCCCCTTCATGAAGGAACCTGAAAAGGTCTTCCAGCAGAAATATTCCAACTGGATTTCAAGGCCAGTTACAATGCAGTGACACACAAACTTCAGCTGAAGCTCTCAAAGTTATATTTGACAACAGCAGTCTTATAGACTTCAGGGGACACAGACAAAAGTGACTGCAACTGCAAGTTTATGTGGCTAAGTCACAGGCAGTACCTGCTTTGGTTACCTGTGAACACACGTTCAAGTGGTGCTCATTTACATGTATGGGTTGCTTCGATTACCCATTAAAAGGGATCTAAAGCTTCCTTGCTTCGGTACAGACAGGCTATTATTTTGTATAAACAGTATGCTTATCATCTTTTCTGTCATGCATAAATACCTCGTTCCTGCATTAAAGCTTCCTGATTGGGCTGGTTACAAAGCCACCATGAGATAGCAAACAATGGCAGACAACCAAGCAAGAACAGCCAGAGTACAATGCAATACCAGCGTGAGAAAGTTCCCGATTCACACTGTACTTGAGATGACAAGAGCCTGCATTTCCCACGGTAGTTTCTGCCACCAATCACCCTACTGTTAAACTAAAGGCCAAACACTAACTGCTGTGGGAATAGGAGGCACACCGTGTGAGAGACTGCTTGCTGCTATTGAAGGTTAAAGTTAGGTATACTCTGCCAAGAAATTCTTAACTAATACCTGAGTTAACACACTGAAAGCACAAAAAGCCACACTGAAAAACTCTACCCTAGAGTCACTATAGGACAAGATTACCATGTGTATAAATCAGACTTAACAATTGGCAATTTTCATTAATATCAGAGGTTTTCACTACAATAACTCTGCCCCTTATTATGGAAGGCTATTAGCCTCTATTTTCATTTGCACTATTCCAATTAGGGTCTACGTTAAAAGGTTTAACAAAGGAACACTGTAACAAGAGTAGAATAGGTATAAACTTTAATAACTTATTATAAGTCACCTTTTAAAAAAATCTCTGTTATTTAAGCATTTCCACCAATTCCACAGCAACTATGATTCATGGTGACTTCAGAAACATAACCGCCTGCATGAATACTTCAGTTAAAGCATGCTCAAGCCAAGACCGATTTAACTCTTCAGCCCTATTTAAGGGCAGACTGCAGAACCCACTCTACAACCCCTTAGCAGCCATACTGATTCCACAACCAAATTAGGGCAGGTAGCCAGCACCTACATACCAAAGTAACATGGAAAGACAGCACGCTCAGTGCCGAAGTAAAAAGGACTTGTTGAGCAGTAAGAAAAAAGCAGCCTTAACCTCGTATGCCCAAGCAGGACAGTGTTCCCAAGCCACACTGCCTGCCCAAGCCAACAGGTCATAAGCCAGGTAGAAGTGCGTTGCAGCAGATCCCTTTCTATTCCTTCGGTGGATATCAAACACGTGTCAGAGGGCCCCTTTCATACAGAACTGAGCGCAAACCTCAGAACAAAGAAAATCCTGTGTCTGAGATACTCTTGATAACCTTTTAATTTTCCATCCCCTATCTGCCCCGTATTCCAGGTTCAAGACTTTAAAGCCTATACCTGCAAAGGTCCTGTTTTTTCCGCGTTCTGTTTCATTTTGGAATTCATAGGATCACTGAAAAAAAAAAGCCAAAAAAAGAATTATTAACGCTGCGGTGCAACGGGAGCTGGGGTACGCTAGTTACATGCTACTGCAGGTTCCGCTCATCAACTTTCATTGCAGCATTAAACTTTCATTGCAGCATTAAACATTCACTCATGAACCGTGCGGCTCCGGGGGTCCCTTCCCGACACAGGCACTGGAAACGCACAGCCCGAGGACACCCCCCGCGCCGCTGACACCGTTTTCTCCACAGCAGCCCACCACAGACACCACCACGAACCACAGCCCCGCTGTCCCTTCCTACGCGGATGAGAGCCGCGACAGAGCCACAGCCGCACGCCCAAGATGGCGGAACGACGCCCCCCCCCCCCCCCAAGTCCCGCCAACCAAGCCTACAGCGCCCCTCCCAGCCCGACGCCGCGGCCAATGGGGAAGCAAGGCAAGAGCCCGCCAAGACCCAAACGCCGCCATGAAAACCTGCGCCCACCTCGCTCCCAAAAAAGCTCCGGCGAGATGGCGAGCGGCCCCCATCACCTCAACTCGCCTCAACTCACCGCATGCACCTCGCGAACTCCCCAGCCTCGGCCGGGCTCACCACCAGCAGCCGCTAACGCGCAGTTGTAGGTCTGAGCGCACCCGGGCAGCTGCTCCGCTTTAAGGAGCGCGGAGAGAGGGGGCACAGCCACGTGATCAGACGCCGCTCTCTGAGCCAATCGTGGGCCGCGCTCTTCCATCCAGCCGGGGAGCCACGCCCCTCGGGCCATTGGCGGGAGGGCCGAGCCGGGGGGGGAGGAGAGGAGCGGGCGGTTTGAGGGGCCCTGAGGCGGGTGGGATGAGGGGGAGCATACATCGAGTGGAGTAACTGCTGCTGGAGGCGGTCCGAGGAGAGATCCTCACCTTCCTAAAGGTGAGAGGAACATCTGGAGTAGAGCACTGGGGTATGAGACGCTTCAGCTGTGAACCACACATCTTGGCACTGTCAATGCCTGGGAGCAGCACAGAGCTGTCTGGTGCGGTCTGCGCCTAGCTGTTACCTCATACTCGACGAGAAAAGCTCTCTAAGACTCGTATTGAGGTTTTAGAAAACAAGCATTCCTTATTTAGCGCTGGGGGCACGGGGGATCGCTCCATGTACCGTGTCAAACTCCAAAACGAGTCTTAGAGGGTATTTCTTTTTCACCGAATTTTAGGTAATATTTTGGCAACCCAGCTGGAACAAGTGCTTCTAGACCTCTATGGACCCTGGGATTGAAGAATGTTCAGCTGGCACCGAGGACTTCCTTGGGAAGAATTCCTGAGAGCTTGAAGATCGATCCCTGGTGAGTACAAAAGGTATTGTTTATGGAAATTCCCATCCACCTAAGCCGTGAGGATTTATCCTACAGAGCAGTTGGGTATTCTGGGTTTCTTGTGCACTAGCTTTGGTAATCGTGGGCTAGAGTCCCACCAAAAAGCTCTTTTGGATCGATTTGAATACTGACTTACATGTTAAATTTGTTGTTTGTACTTGTGCAGTGTAAGTGTGATATAATGGGTAATAAGCCTTCGAGGATGGGGGAAATTTAAAGAAATCTCCCTTGGGATGTCTCCTGGAACGTTGGGAAAAGATTGGAAGACCCTAAGGAGGGACTGCAAGGAGACAAGGTCTAATTAAATATTGCTATCAATGGTGGCTGCTGTACGAATTAGTGGAGAGAAATGGCCAAAGAATGGAACATTGTATTATGATATGTTGTTACAGTCAGTGTTGGTTTCGAAAAGAGAGGGAAAGTGGGATGATGAATTGTGATGTTTTTCACTTTGTGAAATCTCCTAGTGATCTCTTAGGAAACAGAAGAAGCAGTACTCCCAGTTGTGTGGGCTGGAGAAATACCTGTCAGATTGAGACGTGCCAAACTCGTAAGAGTTGAGCTTAAACCAGGATCAATATAGATAAGGTTGAAAGAGTATGCTTTAAAGTTAGAATCTAGAATGCGGTTAATGCCAATCATTCAGAGATTTCTTAGATACAATTTGTTAAAAGAATGTAAATCTAAATATAGTACCAGTGAAAAGGACAGATGGAAAGAACCTTAGGTTGGTTCAAGACTTAAGGGCAATAATTAAGATCATCCAAGATACTCATCCTGTAATAGCCAACCCGTACACTTTATTAACTGCCCTTACGGGGGAGCAAGGTTGGTTTACATCTCTAGATTTGAAAGCTGCCTTTTTCTGCACACCTCTTGATTTAGAGTCAGGAGCTATTCGCTTGTATACAGGAAAACCCTGAGGCTGGGAGGAAAACGCAATACATATGGACAGTCCTTCCACATGGATTCAGGAACAGCCATATAATGTTTGGAAACCAACTAGCTAAGGAGTTGGAATTACTGAGACAAGAAAATACAGATGGGATTGTGCTGCAGTATGTAGATGATACTCTGATAGCAGCAGAACCTCAAGAACGGTGTACTGTATTGACTATCAGCCTGTTAAATTTTCTGGGACTCAGCAGATATAGGATATCGAAGGAAAAAGCACAAATTGTGCAATAAACTGTAACCTACTTAGGCCTTGAGATTTATAAAAAGCAAACGACAGCTGAGCACGGAACGAAAGGAGGCTGGCTGTCGCCTGCCGGCGCCACGAAGTGCTTGTGAATTGCAAGCATTTCTAGGAATGGTCGGATGGTGTCGCCTGTGGATTGCAAATTACGGGCTTTTAGTTAAACCGTTACATGAGATGCTAAAGAACGACTGTAAGACGCCCATCTGGAAGGGACAGAAAAAGGCAGGGCTGTCCTTAAAAGATTAAAACAAGTACTGACGAAAGCTCCTCTTCTGGGGCTCTCTGATCCCACTAAAGCTGTTGAATTGTTCACTTATGAAAGGCAGGGAGTAGCACTGGGAGCTTTATCAGAGCTTCTGAGAAATTCAAGATGAGCTGTGACGTATTTTTCCAAACAATTGGACACTATAAGCCAAGGATGGCCAGGATGTTTAAAGTCTGTTGTAGCAACAGTACTGTTAATACACGAGGTTCATAAGCTCACTTTGGGACAGAAAATGATAGTGTATGTTCCACATATGGTTTTTAAAGTATTGGAGCAGAAAAGAGCACATTGGTTGTCCCCTAGCAGCATCTTGAAATGCCAAATGGCATTGTTGGAACAGGATGATGTTGTACTCAAAACAACTGTCATTGTCAATCCTGCCGTGTTTCTTTCAGCCCAGCTGATAGAAAGGGCATTTTGAGCATGACTGTTTATACACCATTGAAGAAGCCTGCTCCAGTCGTCCGGACTTGAAGAGTGTTCCATTAGGAAAACTGGACTACGAACTGTATAACATAAGAAGGGCATGGAGCTGTTGGATCAAGTCCAGAGAAACGCTGCAAGTATAAGAGGGCTGCAGCACCTCCCACAGGAAGACAGGCTGAGAAAATCGGGGCTGTTCAGCCTGGGGAAGAGAAGGCTGCGTGGAGACCTCATAGCAGCCTTCCAGTATCTGGAGGGGGCCTACAAGGGTGCTGGAGAGGGACTTTTCATCAGGGATTGTAACGATAGGACAAGGGGTAATGGGTTAAAACTTAAATGGGAAGTTTAGGTTAGATACAAGGAAAAAGTTCTTTACTGCGAAGGTGGTGAGGCACTGTAATGGGTTGCCCAAAGAAGTGGTAAATGCTGACAGTGTTCAAGGTCAGGTGAGACAGAGCCTTGGGCAACATGGTCTGGTGTGAGGAGTCCCTGCCCATGGCAGGGGGGTTGAAACTTGATGATCTTAAGGTCCTTTACAACTGAAACCAT
>JBCJKH010060733.1:8352-28279 GCA_039877255.1 Loriculus beryllinus | reverse complement strand
CTACTTTCTAAAACTAAACAACAAAAGACATTTTAGAATTGCCAGAATCCCAGAAAACTGAAAGCAAATGTGAACAATTTTACATGGACATTTTCCTTGCTAAATTTAGCAGTTGAATGCAACTGGAAAATTCAAAGCATAGACAATTGCAAATTCAGAGCCCATTTGCAAAATTCAGGCCTGGAATCAGAAACCAGAAGCCTTGAAACCAGAAACTGTAGGTTTTCTGGCTTAGGAACAACTTCTATTAGAACTCTTTTAGCAGTTACACATGAGAACATGATACTTACTTCTACGATCAAAACATTCTGGTGGGAGGAAAAAGAAAAATAAGAAAAATCCGTTAACATTTAGAGAATATATAATTTCTTATATATATTAATCTCTAACTTATTAATTTTAATTGCACTTAAATAGTTGTACCACCATCACTTACGCTGGTTTACACATGTAACAGTGAATTCTATGTAGTTAACAAATCTGATGCTCCAATAGCCATTAGCTGGCAATGAGATTCTCCTCAATGTCTCATGCTGAGCACAAAATGGTCTATAAATTATTCAGACTTTCAGAACTCTAAACATATGCAAAAGAGATCAAAACAGAGTCTACACCATTTGTATTCTTCTAAAGCAGAGTGTCATACTACAGACATGTACATATCTGCTGTTACCTACATCCTTTATGTTGAACTGTGACATACCTGCCTTAGACATTACACGTGCAAGAAGAAGGGTAACATATCCTGACAGAGCAGGAGGCAGTGATGCTTTAACTCCAGATATCTGGCTCAGTGATCTCCATAGAGTCACTGGAGAACAGCAGATTCCCAGTTTACATTCTTCCATTTCCTTCTCTTCTCACTGACTGTAACAGGAATCTCTGCTCTTACCCTGGGCTGCACATTACACATCTTAACAACATGAATTCCCCTCCCTGTTTCAGTGAAACACCACTACAGCAAATAAATAAAGCTGCTGTCCCTTAAAGGCAGTCTGTAGACAACAACCCCCACAGGAGCATTCTTCTAAAGGCACTGCAGAAAAACAAATCTCATAAAACTTTGTTGATATTTATTACTGGAATTTATTGTGTGATTATCTGTATATTGGAGGTGAATCCCCATTTTGATCAGCTTCTTTTGCACATTAAAGGGATGCAATATAGGAAAGCTCTGGAGTTGTTAATATTGAATGGGGTTTAGTTAGGTTCAGACTAAACTCACAGCTGTGGTGGGGCTTATCCACTCCCCTATATACAGTGGCAAATATTTAAATGAAACTCATTAGTTTTCATTTAACTTTATTATCTTCACACAGTAAAAGAGCAGCCTTAAAACCATGCAGGTATGTGTGTTCTTGTGGTTTTGTTTGGTTTTAAACATACAAAGAGCCATACCTTTCCAGTCAAGGTTGAGAGGTCATCTCCACCAATGACTTTTATATCTCCAGTTGACTGATCATTTTAAGAAAGAAAAGGGTGAGCATTAGCATTACCAGAATTAAAGTAATTGGGGGGGTTTTATTCCAGTAAATATCAAACCTGCAAAGTACATAACCAGTGACTGTTAATGCTTGCAAGAAACAGCACCAAAAGTGTCTATTAACTAAGAAATTGCAAGTGAAATTAAAAGGTGGTATTTCAGATTAAAGACTGTTTGACAAGCACCTTCAGCGCTTCTGTAACAATGTAAACAATAACTCAACTGAACAGCAGCAGCCTCACTGCATTGAGAAAGTGCCAAAAAAAAGATGTCCCAAATGGTGCTGTTTGACCTAGTATGCTACTGAATGCCTGAGATACTGCCTAGATCGACCACAAAAAATATGATTCAGTTAAGCACTGTACTCATAAAGCTAAAGGACATTTCCTGTGTTCACCCTATCTTAAAATTATCTTCTTTAAGCTTTGCCTTGTTTATGTTAGAGGATTCTCTCTTATCTATTCCTAAGCAAACAGGGATTTCATCCTCCTTCCCTGGAAGGCTGTAAAAAAGATCATAATTCCTTACAAAATAACAATACAACAGATATTACAGGTATTTTTCCATTAATTTATGGGCAGAGATGACAGACTCGTACTCCTCAACAAATGCACAGGATCAGGTTCCTGATAATCTCTCTGGCTACAAAGCTACACACTGTGCTCAAACAAGACATCACAGAACCGCAGCCTACTGTAAACCTTTGGATAAGGCATGCTGAAGTATGATGATGAGCAGAGGAAAAGCAGCCTAACCAACAAAACCTTTCCTGCTCCTTCCCACTGCAAATCATACCAATTGCTACATTTTTTAACAGCAACATAAATCTTCATTAGCACATAAACCTGCATCCCTATGCAGGGGCTGAGTTCCTGAGCAATGAAAGGGTAAAACAAACCAGTTAAAGAATTTCTGACACTGGTTGTAACCAGACTGCCACTGGAAAGAACTTTCTTTAATGATTAAACAGTGTTTCAATTACCTTCAGGTGCATTATTTCTGATTTCAGGACTGGTAAAGCTTTAATGCTCTGTGGTTTAACACACCAGAGTTCTATGTTTGGATCTGTTTTCACTGCCTCCCCTTTGTCACAACTACAAAACAATAATGCTTCACAAGACTGTAACTCCTGACTCAAGCGATTCCAAGTTCACCTTTTAAAAAGGCATTGTAAGTTTCTCATGGCATTTGCTCCAAGGCTTAATTACCAGAGATCTCTCAGGAAACCGCTGTGATCAGCCTGACCAGAGTTTATCATATACTTCACTGACAATCCCTATCTCCCCAAGTGACAGAGCAACACATCCATCGTCTTTTGGCTGCCCTTCATGACTACATAAGCAATGTTTGCTCATTTCCAAGCTGAAATGCAGGAGACTGGGGAAAAGCCATTCTTCCTGCAGCACAAACAAAATCAACTGTTTGTCAGGAATACCAAGCTCTGGGGCTGTTCACAAACACCATCTTTTCATTTCTTAACAGCTTGCCAGATCATCAAAATTCATCTGTAAGGGCTTGGAAAAGCTGGAGTTCTGAGCAAAGTTTAATCACAGCTTGCTCACGTCAGTATTCTTAGAGAATTATTTTTGGGTGCAGAACAGTATGAACTTTGCAATGCAACACAAAAAAACCCCATATGCTCGTAAATATTAAATGATCAGTTCGAAACAAGAATAGAACCTCAATTATACCAATTTCAGAACCATTACAGAAGTTCAGCTGCTTTGTTTATGTGCCCAGGGTATTTTTAACATCTTTTATCCAGTGTGTAAAGGCAGGCAGTGTGATCTAGTAATCACATCCAAAGACAGCAACAACGAGCTAGCTTTACTTCAACTGTCCATGGCAGTTTGTGATGGTTTTCTCCTCATTAAACGTAGTTGCTTCCATCTAGTAAAGCAAAGATTAAGAACTACAGAGCAGATACGGCATTTGGACTCTATTAATGATGGAAGACCCAGCCAATCTGTTACACACAGTTTGTGTTAGGACAATTTTATCTGGTCTATCAGGTTATGCAATCTGAAGGACATATGTCTGGATATTAATAACCACTTAAGAGAATCCACAGAAATTAAATACTCATAAATACTGTAGTGGAAGCAATAGGTAACAGGAGCTCCTCACTCATCTAGGACAAGAAAACATTCTTTTATAGAACTGGATGACAGAACCCAAAACACTGAAGCCAACACCTCAAGGAAAACATTCTGCTTAGACAGCTTTCTGCCTAAATTCTTCCACTTTTCCTCTATTCTTTTCTATAAGAAAATCAGGCTTTTAATTTCCTTAAAACTTACTTTGCTGCTTACTCCCCTATTGATATCAAGGCACTGTAGCAGAGTAATAAAGGAAAGCAGCTAGCAGTAGTAGTAAAGAACTTAACCAAAGCATGCTCACACCAGTATGAGCAAAGAGAACATGCACTTAATAAGGTAGCCTTGCTTTTTAACAGAGGATTTTCTCCAGGTGTTTCAAACCATTTCTCCACTAGTTTTTTCCAAGTTAGAAAGTGGAGAGAGTGAAAGGGTGCAGTCTTTATATTGCTTTTTAAACAAGCCAAGTAAGCGACTGGAAGTGTTCCCTTCCAACTTAAATACAGTGCACAAGCGCAGGGAGTGCCTGGTGAGACACAACCAAAGCTGGCACGAATCATTCTGCTCAGCCTTGCCTTCTCATTAAAGAACACAGCTAAATTACTGCCTCGTGTTCAACAAACATGAGAATGGTCTCCAGGGAAGCCCTGGATGGCCCAGCAGTGTACATGCCTCAAGCACCAGGGCTGCTGGTCCTGCAAACAGGCCTGCCCAAAGCCCCACACAGTTATGGGCTCCACCATGACATGTTAGCAGACAGCTCATCAGCAATCCTGAACCAATGAGGTTCTTTGACAGTCCAAACTAAGTCAGCAATAACTCCTTCTCTGGTTGCACAGTTTAATGAAATGAAGGATGAGGTAGAGTTTCCAATTTAATAATCTGGTTTTTAATACTGGCACAGCAACTCTTCTACAACTGCAGCAAATAAACTATAGTGCTGACTTGAATGCAGAGGTGCTGAGACAGAACTAACAGCAGAACCTTACAAAACAATTCATTCCAACACTAAACTGAAACAAAATAAATGGAATTATTTTCATGCCACAGATGGCCTTATGGAACAAACCATAAATACCACCCTCAACACAAGTCCAGGCTGCTGCTAAGCCAGGAAGCACACAGTACTGACGTATCTGCTTCTTCCTTTGACCTGCACAACATAATCTCGTGCTTCCTCCTATAAAGCTTACACATGACCTCAGGTTACAGAATGTTCAATTTCCCTATGAAATTAAATCCTTGTGTTCAGAATGAAAACAACTCCTCTAAAAATGTAAACCCAAAGCAACCTATGGGTAGTCTTGAAAAGGTCAAGCCGCTATCATAAATCTACATTTATGAATACACTATTTCCTCAAGGACAAATACAGCTTATTTTGTTGATTGTGATGAGATAGGGAACAGGGGCAGAACTGTTTTTGCAGCTTTCAAGTCTTCTTGTCCAATGAATGATATCTAAACCACATAAAAATCCCTAGAATTAAGTTTTTATAACTGTAATTGTGGGAGAATCCTCTGTGTTATTCTAGATCCAGAGCTTCGATGAAGGGGTAGTGTGCTGAGAGGAAATTGTTCAACAAGTAAAGGACATGGAAACAGTCTCCCTGCTCTGCATGATTTTACTGGGCTGTGGAGAAAAAGGTCTAAAAGAAAACAGGTTATAAAGTAGAAAAAGAATAAATTGTGAATCTTAATTCCCTTAATTATTTAATATTAGCACATTCTGGCAGTAACAATATTTAACCATGACTGCTAGTAATTAGAAGTTAGTCATATTTATATAGAAACAGTGCACTACTGCAGAGATACTTACACAGTAACTCTTCAACCTAATGAAGTCGACAGTCATGGGGATCGATTTGTCACTGTTTCTGTTCAATGCTTTGATGTAGTCTAATAAATCAGCAAAGAATTTATAGCCACCCTTGAGTACGCAGAGTGCTACAATGTGGTGTCCTCCCATGCCCTTCATGATTTCTCGTGCCAGTCTCTCCGTCCTGTACAAAACCAAGAGAGAGTTAGCTCTCACAACACCCTGCATTTGCTCACAGCAGCAAACTTGGAAACACATTTTGCTCAGCAACAACTGCCGCCCACTTCGGTCACTTTCACATATTACTGGTCAACAAAGTTCTGCTTTTCAAGGTTAATCTAACAGCAGTGCTGCCAAATGCCTT
Source organism: Loriculus beryllinus (assembly GCA_039877255.1). Taxonomy (NCBI): domain Eukaryota; kingdom Metazoa; phylum Chordata; class Aves; order Psittaciformes; family Psittacidae; genus Loriculus; species Loriculus beryllinus. The sequence continues at coordinate 22,520 of JBCJKH010060733.1, read as the reverse complement.
TGTTTTCATATGTCATGCTCAGCCAAAGCAAAGCTTAACACTCTGAAGCTGTTTCACACTGGGTATGTGACATGAAGATGTGTTTTCTCCTTTCAGATAGGTTCAGCTTCCTGCAAAGAGCAGCATAAGCTAACACAACCCAAAAGGCAGCAGCCCTCACTAACTGAGGAGCAAGGAAACTCTCAAATTGTAAACTAAAGAGTGTATTTGCCAAGTCAGAATGCCAGCAATCTGTCCTAACTGCAAGACACAATACCAAGGAAGCAGAGCAAGAGAACACTGCACTGCTCCTCCGCAATCATTGTTTCTAAATTTATCCTGTAATGTCTTTCAGAAGCACGGTATGTATTTGTTGTGTGCCAGCTGACACAAGATTTCCCAGAGAAAGCCTATGACTGCTTTAAGTCAATTACTTAATGACATGTACCTTGTCCAATTTTTTCCCTTATATGGACTTGCAGCACAAAGCCTTTATAGTATTTAAAAGCAATAATTATAAGAAGGTTTATATCTAATCAACCAGGGCCACACAGGATCTAGATGCATTCCCGTTCACAAGATCTCCAGGAAGACCTTCCCCAGCATATTATACATTTTGGCAACCACAGGAGTGACAGGCTGATACTTGTAGGAGCCAATATCTACCCCAGAAGGCAGGAGGAAGGTGGATATTACTTATCTACCACACGGACATGAGAAAGTCTAAGGTGATGTGATTAATAATTTACTCTTATTAATATCCAATGGAAACTCAAGAGACTGTGGTTGTTTTCAGACTGAACTGGCACAACGTTGTCTAATTGGTTTTAAAGAGGTAAAAGATCAAAGAAACACTGGAAAGAAAGCCACAGATTGCAACATTCCACAAAATTTTGTGTAAGAATTATGACAGATTTCCAAACAACAGCATGACTGCAAATGTGCAAACTCTTTACCAGCCAAACACCAGCTACTCATCATTCGTACTTCTTGGTCTCTAAATGTCTCTATTTAGACAGTCACCAGGCAGCAACAACTATCCCTGGAAGATTGTTTATTCCAGCATCAGGGAATCAGCTGGAGCAGTGCTCTGCGTGAAGTCAAACCAACCTGTCCATGATGAGCCCATGAGGAATATAGACTTTTTCCAGATCGTCTGCATAATGTTTAGGGATGCAGAACAAGTCCAGGTCGTAACCTTGTTCATCATCGCCAATCTGAAACAGAAACAAGGTGAGATTTTTACCAAGCCTTATAGCAAGTCTGTGGTGAGAAACTGCTTTAGTAAACTACCAAACCCATTGCTCTCATCAGGATCACCTTCCCTCCCTATGGAATTGACAGTCGCACTAAACACAGTGTAAAACATAATCTAACAGAACCTACATTTCTGCTAGATTCCATTAAAAAGATAATCCATTAAAGATGATCCATTAAAAAACAATCAAGGAGCTTTCTACACCTTGGATTTTCCCAGTGTAAGGCAAAACCTGCACTGGCAAGTAAGGGAGTGAAGTTTTGACATGGACATTGTCAGAATCTCAACAACAGAACACAAAACAGCTTCAGGAGCACGCCAGGTCCTGCTGCTGTGAAACAAGCTTCCTCAGACCACCACGTGCAAACCGTGGAGGCTCAGGATCCTTCCAAATCTGACATACAAGCCCTACTTCAGCAACCTGTTCCACATGGGAAAATTCCCTGTAGGAAACAGCCTGCAACATCAGCAAGTGTATACTAATTAGGACAAGGAATTAGTGTTTGCGTATCATTATACCAAACGCAGCATCAAGAATGGCCTTAACCCTACAACCTGAAAATTGCAATGTGTTTTTAAGTTACTTCACTCTGATTTTGCAGCCAAAAGCTATTCGATGTAAAACGAAGTTAAGAATTCCATAAGGAAAGCTGAAGCTCATTACTGACAGCTCACTAGGGCAGGCATTTTAAGTATCCGTTCTGGCTCTTGCAGGGCACAATCACTTCAGTGCCAAAGGAAGCACATACCCGGCCTGTGTTCTGTTTACATGGGGTTAGGGATCACCTAATGGGTGTTTCACATAGAGAATTTCATGATTATTTTCCAAAACAGACCCTCTATGAGCTTCCCAGGCACCGAGCCTGCATCAGGGTGCCCGCAGCCTGTTACTATAAGAAGCCAGGTCGCTCCCAAAACAAACGGCATCTCCCAGCGGTCCAGACGCATCGTTATACCCAGCGTGTCTCCTAAACTTTCCTTCCCTTCCTGCAGGTTTGTTACTGCCCGCAGGGATCTATAGCTCTCAGCCATCAGGCACCACATGTATTTCATGAGCACTCGGCACCGGCTTTGTAAAACACCAAAATAATGCCTAAGAACCGTAACAGAGCAATAACGCAACGAAGCGACCTCCGAGCGCTCTCCCTGCAGGCAATACACCCAAACGGCAGCCCCTAAGGGACCCACGGGCAGCCCGGCTCCCTCCGCCGCCCGCCGCCTCCCCGGCACGCTGCGGACAGCAACAGAAATAGGAAGTTGAGCCGCGCCGCGCTCCGACCTGCCGGGAAGTTCCCTCACCTTCATCCCGAGGCGGCCACCCGGCTGCCGGCGCCGTGCCCGCGCTCCCCCCCACCCGGCCCCGCGGACCCCGGCCCCGAGAGTGCAGCGGCGGCTCCGGCCCCGCTCGGGAGAGGGAAAGCGCCTCGGGAGGGAGCGGCGGGCCTGGCGCCGGGATCCTCTCAAGGTGACTCGGCGGGGCCGCGGCTCCCCCCGCTGAGGGACGCCCGGCCCGGGCCACGTTCCCTGGGTGATCACCAGGTTTAAGGGAGCGGGCGGGACCCTGCTCCGGTCGGCCGGCAGTGGGGCGAGCACCGCTCATGCAGACCCCCGGTGCAGCGGGCCGGCTTCCCGCGGAGGAACAGGGGGAGGCCGCGGCGGCGGCCGCACTCACCACGATGCAGGGGCTGGGGGTCGCCATGGAGCGGGGCGGCCGCCGGCGGCGGCTGCGAGCGGCGAAGAGGAACGGCGGCGGCGGTGGGCGACGAGGAGCGGGAGGCGCCGCCTCCGCGCCCACCGCGCTCCCCGCCCTCAACATGGCCGCGGCCTGCAGCGGCGCGGGCCGGCGCGGGGCCAGCGGTGGGGGTGGGTCCGGCCGGGCGGCCGAGCCCGTCCCCTTGCCATGGCGGGTGCCCGTCCCTCACGAGGGTTGTCCCCGTCCAAGCAGCGGGCATGGCTCAGCCCCATCCCTGCTCCTGCAGAAAGTTTCCCTTAGAAAAAAAAAAAAAAAAAACCAGAACAAAAACCCCAAGACTTACAACTTTACAGGATGGAGATGGAATAATGTATTTCCAAAAGAAAACCTGCAAAGGCATTAGAGTTTTTTAGAGATACTTCTTCACTGCCCTCATGAGTCCAACATTATTCTTGGAAACATGAATAGATTCTAGAGACAATAAGTCTGTGGCTTTCATATTAATGCTTGACTTGACTGGGTTGTGGAATTAATTCACCTGCTACCAGAAATTACTGGGATAAGTGCTTGCTACTGTAGTGAACTGTAACTACATTTCAGCAGCATGCTGCTCCTGTGTGGGCTTGCTAATGAGTGAGTTCACCTCCTATAAGCAAAGCAAGATCAGGAAATTGTGGGAAGGAGCTCAAAACACAGTGTTTTTATAGTGCCTGCAAGACTCAGAACTCATTACATTTTTGTGTTGAAAAGAAACATCCATTTGGTGAAGGAAATGCAGGGTAAAATTGTATAAAATTCCTGGAAAAAAAAATCAGCTTGATGGGAGTCATACAAAACATGCTTTTGTCCAAAAAGGCCAGAAAGAATGGTTTATTACATCTCAGTAACATTTGAGTACATTTAGGGAGGAAGGCGAAGGGAAGGAAAAAAAGGCCTGGGGCTAACACAGCAGGAGCAAGAGCCAAGAGAGCTGGCCACGATTACAAGATCGGTCTGTTTGCTGGGGAAGACTGGGAAAGACTATAGATACTGGCATATAGTAATGCATGCAAGAACTACCTGAGGGATACACTAGCTCTTTCAGGCAATTTGGGAATAATTATTGGTTTCTCAAAGCACTTTCTAGTCTTCTCACCTGAAAAAGAGCTCTAATGAACAAGGCAGAGCTCAACTTCAGAAGTGATGTGGGATTAAGGAGACATCTATGGGAGATATCTAAGACTAGAGTAGGACATACAACATTTTTACAGTCGTTTGGGATCAGATGGACATTTATGGTTGCACTTAGGCACTGCTGGCATTACTTGCTTTGCCATTGCATTAATTATCCCTTAAAAGGGTAGTAAAAAGGTGCTCAAAAAAGTTTAGCTATATTAGAGGAATTACATATGGTTTACTGGAAATTTCATATACATGCAGAACAATGGAGAACTGAACCAGAATACCTTTTGTATTAAATATTTAAGTACTAGTGTAAGAGTGAGTGTGTGTGTATTTACAATGAAGTTCTTTTGCAATTTATTGCAGAACCCCAGACTGGATTTCAGATTGCCTTTAAAATGTTGGATACAGATGGCAATGAACAAGTTGAAAAGAAAGAATTCTTTAAGGTATGTGTATTTATATGCATATGAATTTTATAAATGAAGATTCAATGAAATCTTCAAGCCTATTTTTCAGTTCAATCTATGATCACATACCTACAAAAATACTGTATAGGAAAGAAGCACCTACTAAAGCACTGCTGAAGTACTTAGCATACTTGAATCCACTTTTATAAATGTTACCTTTGACTTTTATCCAAAACTCTGTTATTGGGGAAGTAGCAGTTGGTTTACACTAATTAATCCTGTGATTAATATGAGAATATGAATGATCAACTGGAAAAGTTTTTATTTTCTAAATATTTTGATTTTTTTTTATTTTTTTTACTTTACCATCCTCTCTTGGTTCTTATTGTTTGCTGTTGCACAGGTTTTTTACCAGTTCATACTCTGAAGAGTAACAGCAGTTTTTACCCTACTTTGTGTAAAATGTAGGGCAGAAAGCCAGATGCTTAAAAAACAAAGAAAATCTTGTTCTGATGTGTTGAAGAAGAATAGGGTTAATGATACAGCTTATTCAACTTTTAAGTATCTAACAGGAGACTGTTAATTAAATACTTCTTGTCAAAAGTCAGATGCAAAATTAACAAATGTAATATCTAATAGACTCCCTCAGCTTAATTCAGATCCTCCATTTGTATTGGAGTTGACTAGAGAGACAATTTTATTAGAAGCTGAAATGGCTACTAGAAAACAAATTAATTTCTTTCACTAGGATAAAGTTGAAGATGATCACTAATGCAACAACTCTGGAGGAATATGGAATCTAAAATTTCCAAAGATGCACCAACTGATAGAGAAATTACCAAGAATTTAAGTGTACTTTCATAACCTTAAACTCTGACTAAATGATGCCGTTGCTGTTGGCATGTTTTGCACTGCTAGCCATTTTTAGTGAGTTGTCTTTTAGCAAGATTACAATTGATATATTTTAAAATATTGTAAAAATGCTTTCAGACATAGTAGTACTACTTGAAAATAGTACCTGAAATTAGACCATTTCCCAAGACAGTGTTCCCAGAAGCCCCGAACTGAGCCTGCAGATACCCTGCCCTTGTTTGTTGCTGCACAAAATCTTTTAAGCTGGAAGAATTTTCTCTGTTTAAATGTTAATTATTCTGATGATTGAAAGAGATCGAATTCTAGCTGCAGCCATTATTTTTAACCTGCTAAACCTGATACAGTGAACTATTATCAGTGTGAACTGATAATTACTAGTGAACTATATCAGAGTAGCTGTGCCCTGATCACTATTGTTCATCTATAAAATATTACCAAAGAAAGTAAGTTCCTGAACACAAGTGAACGTATTCAGTGTGTGGTGCCTCTGCACCACAGTGCTAAGCTAGCAATACTTCCTTTAAACTGGTATTGTGTCAGTTAAGCAAATAAGGAGACTTGCAGAAATACAGCACAGCTCTCCTGGGGAGGTGTGAAGTATGTCATATATTTAATATCCATTACCCATTTCATGTAACTCTAATTGAATAAGCCAGTATGAACAACAAGTAGTCATCAAAGCTGGAGGTGAAAACATTATACAAATCATTAAAAATAATTTGATTTCCATAGAGGCAATCAAATTAAATTAAGATTATTCTAGTTAGATAGATTGTTACTTTGGGCTGTGTTGATTAAAATAGGGTGGTAAAAAAAAACCTTATAAATTGCTATGTCAACTTATAAGAATTATCAAAGAAGTCCCATAGGATGCAAGCTGGTTAAAGATGAGTTTTCTTACATAACTATATACTTAACATTTATAAATAGTGACTATTTTAAAGTAAAACTTGATTTTTATAGGTTAGGTTTAAAAATAGAATTTTTGGAACGTAAGGACGGCCAGCTTGGATGGAGTCTTAGGTGACATGGTTTATTGTGTGGTGTCTCTGCCCATGGCAGGGGGGTTGGAACTAAATGATCTTAAGGTCCTTTCCAGAACTAACTATTCTGTGATTCTAACCTGGAAAAATGTATGAGCATTAATCTCTGTATATGCTAGTTATAGAATGCTGCTGTATATCTAACAAGTTAGTAGGTTGTTTGGCTAATTTGTCATTTATCTTATCCCAGCTGACATCTCAGGAAAATATATCTGAACTATTTTTTTCAATATATATATATAAAATAGATATATATTCAAAACTATTGGGAATGGAGTTAGAGTAACACTGATGCCACATATAAGAGCTGTGTGATTTAAACTTTGTAGACTGGCTTTATACACTTGTCCTGGACAGCAGTTACCACAAAAAGCTTGCAGAGGTTCATCTAGGGCTGAATGAACCAGCACCTGCCACTGCCAGCAGTTGTGGTGGTTTGGTACAGAATAGCTCTTGTGGTCATGGAGCATTTGCAAGCACTAATCCCCCTCAGACAACTGGGAGATGTAAAATCACCTTTTTTTTTTTAAGAATGACACAGCCTTTCTGACAGCTCTTTTCTTCTGCAGAAAAGATTGCTTCTTAGTATGTCTTTAGCAAAGAGGCATCAGTTATGCATAATAGGTCTCATTATCTTTGAATTAGCCAAATTAGCCATTAGTATCTTGAGTGATGAACAGATATAAATATTAAATACAGATAATGTTACATAGAACAGTTGTATTAAAGTCCATTTCTCAAGGGCAGAATTATTCTCCCTGTTGCTGCATTGTGCTGGCAAAAATCTGCAAACTACTGGAAAAAGTATCAAGTTCTATAAGATTTTATATACTATGTAAGAAAACAATAAACTAAATCTTCCAGAACACTTGTGAAGAAGAATGATACCGTGTGTCTGTGTTCTTTAGTAGTCTCTGCAGTTTTTTTAAGAGTCCTTTAAAAATAAAATCCAGAATTGAAAAAAAAAAAAGAGAGGCATATTTGGTCATGGATTTTTTTCCCAGTTTTAATGGGCAGAGTAAGGAATCACTCAGAAATGTTTGAGAAGCAAACCAGAAGCTCTGAAACCCCTGAGCTTTAAAAGCATCTTTCCTAAAGTCTCCAAATCCAGAGTGATTGTTGTATGTCCATATCTATACCTGAAATGTAGTAAGTCCCTTGTTTTTTTCATTTTTGCTGTCCTTTTGAGGATTCATGCAAAGGTCTGTGAAAGGTAGGTGTACCTTGTGCTGTTTTGAATCACTCATTCTTGGGGCAGTGTTGACCTTTCAAGCTAAAATGCATTAGAAGAAACCTTTCAGCTGAGTTATACTTGAGGTGCTGCAAATTAATGCACTTTTTATATTACCTTTAAGCTCTACTTGGAACAGAGTCATTTCAGTACTTAGCCAACATTCAAAATTCATTTTTTTGTGGGGTGGAGGGAAAACTCAAACCACATTCTGCATAATGACAGTTCTGAAAATACATTTGCTCATGTAATTAAATTATTCTCTGTTGTTAGTTGCACCTGAATTGAACAGGTATGTTTTTCGTGTCTAGAAGATCATGTCTGTAGCAGGACTGTGTAAAGCTGTCTAGGAGGACAGCATAAAAATCACAAGATTAATTTTTATTTCTGAAATGACCCTTTATGTTACACCCCTGAGTTTCAACTCTTCTGGAGTGATCGAAGGGCTGCTAGTGCAAGAAGGTATCCTCTAAAAGGAGTGCATGGTGGGTTACAAGAGATATGTTCATATGCTCTGCTTGGTTTTATTAACCACAGTAGATAAGCCATACCTAGGAGAAAGTGTGTCTGAATAGGAAAACATCCTTAACTATGCAAATATTTTGTCATGAACCTTGCAGAAACATAATGACTTTGTAATTAAGAAAAGGTGAAATTAATGCAAGTTTCTGATAAAGAGATATATAAGACCAAATTTGTAATTTTCCTGTGTTGGTTTCTTTTTTCATGTTTTAACAAATACAGCTACAGAGAATCATTGGGAAGGAGGATGATTTGAAAACAGTTGAAGATGAAACAATATTTCAGGTATGAAATCGAGATGTATTTTTCTTTACACAAGCATTGTCATATTTCCCATGAACTTTGTTTTTATTTTCAGAGTTTTTAGGTAATCATATAAGCATCAGGATTAGTGCTTTAATTAAATGAAAGTGCATGATTAGGCACCTACTTTCTAACTGGGCAAAAAATGTTCATCACTTCTGAATCTCCTGATGAAATGTATGCAATTAATGTATTTCATTACTGTGTAGTAATCCTCCACTCCATTATTTAGTTTCTGTAAGCATCTGCTTCAATGTAACTCTCTTCTATTTATGAAAAACTGGGGAAAAAAACTCTGTATTGCCAGATGAGAAAATATAGGTTTCCAAATAGATGTTGATACCTTAAACTTACCTAAGTGCTGCTGTTACAGTAATATCAGCTATTTTGTGTTGGTTTGAAATGTAATTATGTCATTGAGGTGACAAAGGGAAGGATTACTTTAGTTAGGTCTGCTTCCAGAAAGAAATGTCGTAGATGCAGACCAAAAGAAACAGTATTAGAGAATGATCTTCCAACTAGGTTAGAAGTTTCACTGAATTGAAGACCATTAGCAAATGGCAAATATATCTCATCAGTGAAAGGGGCAGGGTTAGGGTTACCTGCTCTCTTTTGGCTGTTTTCTTCTGAATCCTGGCACTGCAAGCTGCCTTCTTCCCAGATAGGGTCTTTGCTATTTCCCATCTCTTCAATAGTCTGTAGTCAGCACAGAGATGAGGAACTCTGAAAAATTAGGCATGAGGCAGTGACTCCTCGTGTTAGTAGCATTCAATAAGGAATTTATATAGGACTTTACTATATAAACCTATCATGCATCAGCAGTCTATAAAGAGTTGGTTCAGTTCATGTTCTTTGCTTTTTCACCCCCCTGGGGAGAAAAAATGGAAGTGGCACTATTCTAACATCTTTAATATTTACTGGGCATTAACAAAACTTTCTCCTGATGCACAATGGTTTTGTTCCCTCAATATGCATCCAGAGTTCAGTTAAAAATTGTTTGACTGGCTGACAACCATCCCCTTTCTTTATCTTTTCATCAGTCACCAGATTAAAATAGCTAGGATTAATAGGGTTGTCTGCTCCTCAAAACCCATTTCAATTGAGACTTAACTGCCATGACAGTGAAAGAAAAAGGATCTTTATTCTGCATGAATGCACAGCTATGGTATAAAATTTCCGGAGAAACTTTTGATACAGTTTGACAGATTTAGTTATTGAACATAAGCTTATTGGAAGCTAATGAAATACCTGTGCTGGAATGTCTCTATTTTGTTTTCTGCCTTGCTTTAAATTTTGCCTTCAGAATGCTCCATTGAGAAAAATCTGAAGTTATTGTAAGCAGAAAAATAAAATACAGTTTTTTAGCAAATTATAAATGGAATTAACAGTATGTTGAAAAGAAGAATTAAATAGCTTCAGGGAGTACAGCTATCTTGAAATTCTTCTGGTCTCCATATTTCTACTTGGCAAAATCCAAATTACTGCTTTTCATCTAAATTTTATTTTCTTTCCTGTCTCAGCTTCTCACAGAAGAAGTTGATTATAAGCAGTGAATCTGACTATAGGATATAGTCAGTGCATATGCTTTTACCCTTTATTTTTAATAAATTTGGCATTATAATGACTACAGTATTACTTTCAAGCAAAGCAGATAAAGCATAAAAACATAGGGTTTATATTGGCTATGTTCTTTGAAAGCTGAGATACAGCAACAGAAGTTTGATGTTTGGGGTAACTCTTTCTTTCCACAACACTTTTACAATGTGCATATGAGTTTGCTGTTTTTCCAAAGTGATCGCAGTTTCTGATACCAGATGGAAAATGTCACTGATTTATGAAAATAAGGTTTAAATGGTAGTCTGCAACTTCTTTTAACTGGCAGGTATATCCAGGTGTGTTCCCTGTACAGTGTGTAGGTGGAGGTCACGGTCATTCTTTTACTTAATACTCATTGACATACTGTATCTGAAGGAAAAGAAAAAGCAGTTAGTTTGCTGTGCTCCCAGGGTGCTTGTATTTCTTCCCCTTTTACTGAGACTTTGACTTACACATCTAAAATTGAAAATTTCACCACCTAGTAATGGCCCTTCCGTTGGATTGCAATGGATTTGGTTATCCAAATAAGTATATTTCAGTTAAGGGATTTTCTTTTTCCAATATTATAATTGATGCTGGAAGAAAAGCCAGAAAAAAACTGTCCTGCCTTAACTGGCACAGTCTTTTGGGAAGTTTCTTGCTGACTTTTGCAGAGGAGGCGATCTGATTTACTCATAGCACAGGCATGCAGACAGTGAAGGAGAAATATAGGCAGAATTACAAGGCTGGCAACCTGGTTCTTTCTAGATAGACTGGAGAAAATGGTGCAGAAATCAACAGATGCAGTGACTATCTCACCTCACCCCTTTTCCTCATGGGAAAGGAAATGCATTCCTCATTCCTCAAAGTAAATGCAGCATCTAACTTCCTAGCAGAACTATTCTGCTTCATATGAGACACCCAGCTGAGCATTTGAGTATGCTTCTCAGAAGAGGAGAGGCAAATTCCTTACCTGGAGGTGGTGTACTGTTAGAGGAAAATGAACAAGCTAGAAAAGTTGGGTGTATTCTGAAAAAGGTGTTGCCCAGTGAACAGCACCAGTTGCTTTTGTTACCACCCTGAGTTCCTTGAAAGGGTACTCTAATAATGTCAAGTGCATTTGTGTTCTGATAATGAAAACAATAGTAATGGCTGCAGGTATTTACTGCACAGCCCAGTTGTCTAGACTACAATTTAGAGTAACGAGTTATCAAGTAGTATGAGTACCTCTTATTTAATATGCCTTGTGTAATGGCTAAACTTTAGAAATTCATTTTAGCTATTGTTAGGAGGGGAATGACAATACAAAACTTTCTGTATTTGTTCTTGAAATGGAATTCATGTTGGGAAATAGTACGTGCATTGTGTCATTTCCAAATGGTTAAACATATGCTTCTAGATTCCATAATGAACACATTTTCATATGAAGTATGTCATTTACATGGGTTTTTTCAATCATTTAACTAGTACTTGGGGACGGAGCTATTAATCTCTTTTAAACAGATTTTGAACTCAAATTTTGTCTGTCTCTAAGCAGTATACTTTTAGACTCACAACTTAGGCGGTCAGCACAAGGTTTTACACTTGGACCTTCAGACAATGCAGCGCAGCAATGCATCTCCTCAGCCACAGCGATTGTGCAGGCCATTGTAAGCTGCCCACTGATCCCTAGAATTTCTAAACAGTTTAAAGTTTTCTACCTATAGCTTCACAGTCTGCAAATCCCTGGGCTTGGAGTAACTAAAGACTGCCTGAACTGAACAGAGTAATATGGTGGTTGAGAGCTATACTCTTCCGGTGCAGTAACACTCTGTATCAGGGGGCAGCACATCAGATTTTGCAGGAATCTGGTCCAAGACTAAAATAAATATCCCTCCCCAAAAGAGCGTGTAATTAATCTTGTCACCTCTCAGTTCAGGTGGAATGCACATTTTTTTCTTAACCTACCTTCTCCAACATAAATGTGTGTGTTTCATATCAGCAGATTAACATTGAATTTCATTGAAAAGCTTTTCAGATATGTTAAACCAAGGAGCAGTGCAGTATTCCTACATGTCTCAAAGGAAACTCTCCAACCATGTGAACACCGTAAAGAATCAAGTCTTGTGGCATCAAAATACTAGGCTATTAAAAAACTGCAGGGTCACTGTTTACCTCATGAATAAGGAAATTATTTTTCTATGTGATCTGATGATATTATAACCTCAAGAGAGACAAAGAAACATGCTTTCTGATATCTTTTTAGATACCTGTTCTGCAAGTACATTGAATTTGGCTTGGATATCAAGTTTCTCCCACAAGGAATTCATCTGGAAATCCACTCTGGTCACAGTAGCAGTGCTTTCTGTTGCACAGATATGTGAGGCAAGGCTACTGCTTTAATCTCTCCTACTTAACCTGGTTGGAAGCACTTTGAATCATATAGAGAAGCCAGAGAGCAGTGCGGGCTTCTGAAAGGCCGGGGAAGACACATGATTTGGGCTTTGCACTAACAGCTTTAGTCTTTAAATCAAAACAGAAATAATCTGGTCGTTAATCTCTGAAGGCTTGTAAAATTAATTGGAATAAGCTGGAAATGGTGCATGTAATCTTACTCATTTGGCATTTTGGGATTACTGAAACTTGGGATGCCAGCCTGAACGTGGACTACCTGGGGATGTGTTCAAACAGCCACATGGGGGAACTGGTCTCAGTCCACGAGTCAGTTTTAGGACCCGGAGCAAGGAGGTTTACACACGCTGAGGATGGGTGTGCACAGCCTTTGGGGCCAAGTCCACTTTAACCAAAAGAGTGTGCTTCGAAGAACACACCTCCTGAGGGGGGGCCTTGTTACGGATGCTCTATTTTTGGTGGAAATCAATATTTATAAAGTATGGCATGACAGGAAGGCAGGGCCTGAATTCTTGAGAGGGGCTGTCGCCAATTGTGTATGGAAGCTGCTTTACCCGGCGCCATGGGTCAGGCAGTCTCAGGCTTTGCAGTGCAACAGTTCCGTTCCCTGACTGCATGACACAGTCAGCCTGCTGGCGACAAGACTAGTTTCAGCCTCTTCCTCTTTTTGGCATAAAGTATCTCCTGCAGCATCTACTCCCAAATTAGCCTTAGCCCATTTGGCTGGAAACTGTTTTTATTCTGTACTTCCTTATGAACTGGTGCAAAACTGTGGGTGATGCACTGAAAGCTGGGAAGGTCCATGAAGTCACATTTTCTTCATTGCTAAAGGCACTAATGAAACAGCATAGCAATTCCATGGCATTAGTTGTTATTAAAAAACAACTAATCCCTGGTAATGGGAAATATGGATTTGGTTGAATGCAGGATATAGGCTGTTTATTGTTTAGAATATACTCCATTGGATGTCTCAGATAGTGTCTGCTATATATTTTTGTAGAAAAACATTATATACATTTTAGCCCTTTCGTATTAGACTTGATGTATTCTTGAATCCTACCTAGTAAGAAAGTGCCTTGCAAAACATTAAAAACTTTACTACACATTTGCATCATTAATGCATATTTAATCACTTGCATGATTAAAGCCAATTCATTGTAAAATGGTAAGTTGTTTTGATACGGGGCCTACTTAAGACTGTCTTGGGCTTTGCCAGAAAACACTGCCTTTGAGATCTGGATCTCCTCATACCACTAGCCTGCCTTTTTACAGTTCTTTTGAATGGCTATGCATGGTAGGATTAATGTTATAATGGGTACATCTTTTAAACCTTCATCCCAGAAATGAGTTGTAGGAATAGCCCAACATCTTGGAGCCTATCAAAATGGCAGAAAGCTTGATGCTTTTGCACTTTCTGAGGCTAGACTGCTTGGTTTGAAGCCTAGGTTGCCTTCAGTTATAGAAGCCTGGCATGATGCGTTGACTGACCTAGCAGCTGAACAACAAAGTGCATTTCAGAGAAGTGGAATCAGAAAAGTTTCCAAATATTTAGGCTTAACTTTGGAAAGATTTGGGACAGCAGACAGAAACTAAGATGTTGCTTTCCTTGACCCTCCTCTGTTTTCTGCCCCCTGAGCTGCATCAAAAGGAGCGTGATCAGCAGGTCGAAGGAGGTGATCCTGCCCCTCTACTCTGCTCTCGTGAGACCTCACCTGGAGTATTGTGTGCA
>JBCJKH010060732.1:342-28418 GCA_039877255.1 Loriculus beryllinus | reverse complement strand
AGGGAAGAGCTTCTGCCTAAGAGCTCATCTCAGTCTCCCCTCTGGCAGGTTAAAGCCATTCCCCTTGGCCTGTCCCTCCAGGCCCCTGTCAAATCCTCTCTCCAGCTTTCTTGTCAGCCCTTTAGGCACTGCAAGCTGCTCTAAAGGGTGAGAAAAGGGAGAAAAGGGTTTTGAAGAGCTCTCCCCCCCAAATCCACCTGGTGTATAGAGCCTTAAATCCATGCTTCTGGGTTACTAAATCCTCTGCGGTGCCGGCATAACCCTGACCCTGCCTTGTTGGAGGAGCAGCTGATAGCTTTGCTGGGAAAATACTGTCTGAGCTGTAGATCCTGTCCCCACCGACGATGTTTCGTCCATGTAGTCCACTTGACCTACACATAGGTTATATATGCATTCCCAGGATGAGGCCATGCTAAACAGGAGAGGAAGATGGACAGGGTGAAGGAGCAGGCTTTCTTTCCCGGTTCCTAAACATGAGTCAGCAGGATGCCTGTTTTCAAAGCTGGCTGCTCTCAAAAAGGCATTTGCATTTCAGAGAGATCCTGCTTTGCTCTCCCACTGACAGTGTTTAGCTTTTGTTTAAAAGCAGAGCTCCTCCACAGCGCTGCAAAAGGGGACGATTGCAGGAGACAAGAGGCAGGAGCCTCTGGGTTTGATCATCTCTCCCTTTGTCTCTGCCAGCCGAGTCCCTTGCCAAGAGGAGCCTCTTTCAAAATCCAAAGCTCATCAGAAAAAAAGCCCATGCTAAGCAGGGGAATGCGGCTGGGATGAGCATACACGTGTGTGCACACACGTGCAAAGGCAAACTGGAGGGCATTCGTCCACCTAGGGTTAGGCATCTCCATTAGCCTGGCATTGGGATTAACCATCCCAACTAATGTGATCTGTTGGAGGAGACCTCGAACAGAGAGCACCTGCAGAAATGTGTCTTACAAATCCCTGGTGCTTTTGAGCAGAAGGATGCTCTGCAGCTCTTTGCTAACACCCCTCTCTTTGCCATGCTATGCTGTGCACTCAGGTCAGTCCAACGTGGATTTTTAATCCTTCTTCATGCACATTTACTTTTACTAGCACAAAGTGCCTGGTGCTGCCATCGCCATTATTTTTTCTCCTTATAAACCACTCCAACATTCCAACCACTTCAAATCATTGGCTTCATTTCCAACCAGCAGCAAATATTGCCCGGTGACTCACGGAATGCATTGCTCCTCATGAATCATGCTGTCTGTGTTAACTTGGGGGGGGGTTGTACATTTGCAGCCAACAGATTTCAGCCTCCTGGGTGTTTGCAAATTGCTCATTTGCTCCAGCGTGCCCAGCTTGGTGTGTGGTCTCCCAAAGCGTTGTGTGCTTCATGTTTAGGGAGCATGCTAATGCTCTAGTGTGGCTGGACCACATGGGCATGGCAGAGGAGATACGATGGCACGAGGGATATTCCTGACAGATCCCCTTTAATCCACCATCTCCAACAAGAAAGCATTGCTTTTTTCTGCATAATGGTGCAAAATAAAGACATGAAGAATAAAAGTTGAGGATTTTGTTGGGAATATGGGAGAAAATCTGGGGAGTTTTGAGATCTTGGGTATCCAAATAAGCCTCCATAAGTAATAATGTCACTGCAAGAGGAGTGACAAAGGCAGTGCCTTGCGCTGGTTCATAAGCATCTCTTTGCCTTGCTCATGGCAGCAGGTTTTTGCCTTTTTCCTTCCTTTCCTAAAGGTCACAAAATAGCAAGTCATAATATATTTTCATGGAGATGAGATTTAAGGCTGTAGGAGAGTTACCAAATCAGGGCAGTTTGAGGACACAGCATGGGACTGGGATGCTGTTTGCTACTGCAAAGGTGTTGATGTTGGGGATTCTGGTTTATCTACTGAGAGCTCAGAATGGGAAGTCTGAGATCTAGAGCCACTAACAGAAGTTTCTGGAGTAGATCTGGTTCCCAGGTAATGCCCTGTACATGTTCTGGAAAGCAAACAAGCCCCAAACTTAGAACTTCAGGCATGTTTGCAACTTTCCACTGTATAAAATGAACAATTTCTAACTTGAATGTTTGTGTTTTCCTTTGGTTCGTATTTCTCTTCAAATCAAAACTCAGTTCTTTGATGTTTTCCCCCCATATTCCTTAGCTTCTTAAAGAAAAAACATGAAAACCAAAAAAGATAAAAGATCCCTCTACCCCCTCAAAGAAAACACTAAAACTTGATTATTTTTCCCCAAGATGTTGTTGCAAAAAGGCTCTTGGACACTGGCGTGCTTTGTTTTCCTCACTCCTTACACCAATTTCAATGAAACAATTCCCAACCCTTAATTTTCAGTTAACCAAATTGGTCTTAGCATTAGCATTCACCGCAAAGCCAGTCCTGAAATCAAACACTGCTCTGGTATCTTTTCTCCTCTCTCTGCGTTCATCATGTTGCTGTAAATCAATCTTATCAGCTCCTGAGTAAATGGAATCAGTTCAAAACATTGAAATAACCCTGCACATACTTTATTTCTTTTTCAACAGAACAAAAATCAGAACCAATAAGGGAATGAATAAGTAGACACAAAAAAATGTATGAAGTTTGGTGATATTCTTCCAAGCTTGCTGGCTTTCTCCTCCTTTAGGTGTTGAGTGGCTTAGTAGATCCTCATGTTTTACTGGGGTTTTGCTTCCAGTGAGTGGAAATAGGAGCAGGCAGGATGTGCAGCTCCAAGGTCTGGTGGGACCCATTGCATCTGCACGGTGCTATTGGAGAAGGTTTGCTCCCCAGGAATCTTGGGTGAATCCCAGCCTTGCTGGAAAAGATATTGAAGCTCAAAGGACCCCTTGAAGTGGGGTTTGTTGAGCCTTTTCTCTGCAACAGGAGCTTACAGCCCCTGAGTGACAGCCATGGGGTGCTCCCACCCTCTTTGCACACAGCAAGGCACCAGGGTTTTAGCCCTGTGTTTGAGGAGCGACAGTGGGAGAAGCATCACGGCATGAGGAGGAGTCAGGAATAAATAGATTGAAAACAATTTAAAGTCTTAAAGCTGAGTACTACTATGTGTTATGGCAACAACAGAGGCAGAGGAAGGGCTCAGTGTATTTATAGACCTAGCTAACTAACCTTCAGATCCAGGTGCCACGTTTTGACTCCGCACCACCTTCTCCGCTGGATTTTGTTTCTGCCTGAGGATTATTTTGGAAAGAGTTATTATTATCCCTGATTTATCACTCTGCACTAGGGGGAACTCTTACTTTCTGCCGAGACAATTACGGAACCCTCGTGGAGAGCCACTCAAAGGAATCGCAGCCGTCACTGATTGCAGACAGACACGGTGATGTTGCTTTACCAGAAGGATGGTTGATTAGATAACAAGCTTCATCTCCCCATTACCTGCAGATAGTATTTTTGCCTGTATTAAATGGGCAGTTTAAAGCCTCTTAATTATTAAAACAACAGCTTGTGATTTGTTTGGTTTTTTGTTGCTACCCTTTCTGGGAAGTTTTTGCTCTCTTTTCCTTCTGTTTGCTTCTATGAAAAACAACTTGAATGAATGCTTTGCTGCTGTTCTCTGTTTTGCTCTCCTCCAGCTCACTCTGTATCCTTTACATCCCACTTCCTACTCCACCTTCTCAGCCAGATACGGGCCTATCAAGAATATAATCAGAATAAAGTTAATTAAGGACAGGATTACACTGAGAGGAGGTTAATACGACTGTGACAACAAGACATTTATTCACAAGTCTTTCCCTTCCACCCTTCACTGTCCTAGCCTGTTTTCCCCTAGGCCTATCAAAAATGAGCTGCATGCTAATATTTTGTCAAGTGTGCTGTGATCTGTGCAGGGAAAACCTTGCTGAAAAGTTAAAGAACACACCAAAAAAGGGGTATCTGAACCCAAAAACTCCTCATGACGAAATTGCCCCAGTCCCAGTTCATGCTAGTTGTTAATCCCCTGGGAACTGAGGAGTTCTCCTCTGTGAAAACATGAGTTTCAGCTCTTTGCTCTTCATTTTGCACTATTGGCATTTAATAGAATAGAGAGTTACTCCTGGCTTTGACTAATGCTTTGCTTTCACCCCATCTATATTTTGGACTTCCACAAAATCCTTTGTAAATTAGTTTAACCAACTGTTTTCTTTAAACCTGCCTCTTGCTGGTTTTACCCAGTGCCACTTCAATCTTCAGTCGCTGCAGAAATGGGGATTTTCATTTTGCACCATCCACAGTTTACAAACCCCTATTAAATCCTCCTTTGGCCACCTCTTTTCCAAGGTAAGAAACCCAAGTTACTTAATCTCCTTTGGCATGAGGCCTTTTGTACCTTTTCTAGTTGTACCCATGAGGAAAGGATTTCATCAAGCAACAAAAACTTGTTGGCTTAGCTTAGTTTCTGAGGTACAGGAAAATGAAGATCCAGGTGGGCTGAGAGCCACAATAACTCCACCTTAGTTCTCCTCAATTCTCTCATTTTATACAAGAAGTCTGTTGGTATCCCAAGGGTTGTGTGCTTAATTTTTGCTGAGGGACAGCAAATTCCCAAGATTTGATGATCCCACCTAGTTTTGGGGTGGACTTTGCTGCAGGTTCCATGTTGGTTGGGATGGGACACAACATCCCAAACCGTCCCAGGATCTACATATGCTCCTGGGTGTGGGGATGTTAACTGAACTCAGAAACATGGGTTAAAGGAGGTAAGAGTGACATAAATCATGCTGGGAGGCGCAGAGGCTGTAGGAACCACTTTACAAACACGCACATTGGTTTTGGTGCCACAGTTGAAGAGCATTTCACATTGTTTCTGCACTCATGTTCATGGCTGGGAGAAAGATGCCCATGGAAAGCAAACACTGCAAAAAAACCCACAGCCACTTCTCTGAAAGCTTTTGAGGACTTATATTTTGGAAAAAAAAATAATCTTGTTATGTTCACATTTCTTTCGTGCTTTGTGTAGGTGCACTCAAAACAACCTCAAAATGACGCTGACCTTCTCTGGGTTTCAGCGCTGGGCTTCTACCACCTCCGTGCTGGGAAGAAGAGCAACAAAATCCATCAAATCCCACTTCAGAACTTCACAAAGTCTCAACTCATTTGTCCCCATCATCTTCCCAGGGGCTGACTAATCCTCCTGCAGCCCAAAGCTCGCTGCTGGCTTCACCTCTCAGGGGAGAGACTCACCCTCTCACAGACCTTTAGTGAGAAGAGGAACCGTTATCCAATTCCCTCCTAATTGTGCTAACAAGGATGAATTAGGACTTTCATCAACAGGGGCGAGTGATCAGTTTGGAGTCAGCCATGGGCGACGGAGCCAGAGATTAAACAAAACTATCATGTTAATGTCTAATAATACAACAGCAAGTGGAAATTAAGCACAAGACAAATATGCTGCGCCGGCGACATTGGAGAGTTTGTTCTTTAAACACAACGTTATTTTAAAGGCAGTGCTATTATTAGGGCCATCTAACTTAATTTCGTAGGCATAATAGAAAAGTAAATGTGCCACAGTTGCACTTTATGTGCAATTTCGAAAACAAACCCAAACTGGGGGAGAACGCTGCGTGTTACTGAAATAGCCACTCCAGCTAAATTCCTCACTGATATACGTTAATTATCTCCAGCAGGGAATGGACAATTTCATTTGGAACCACGGCAGTCGGCTGGATGCTCCCCGCTATGGGAATGAACCCCATGATGTGCTGAAAAACACGTGAAAGCAGTTATGGTGTCCCCCCCATCCCACTGCAAAATCCAGAGAGGTTGTTAACCCCTGGTCTGCCATTGCTGTGGTGTGAGGTGAGTGGATTTGTTCTGGATTTATCATCATTAAATGCAAATTTTCCTACAAGGTCTGGCATTTTCTCCTGCTTTGTCCAATGGGAAGACATTTCCACCCAGGGTGATGGGGCTTGTCCCCTCTAAAATGGCTAATCAAAGCTTTCCTTGTGTGTGTTAGCATAAGCAGTGGGAGACAGTGCTGATAACTCCTCCTTTGCATGTGCAATGCGATCTTGGTGTTGATCTGAGTGTAAAGTGAGGCCATGCAATTCCCCTGCACACATTTTGTTTTCTCCAGAGGTGATACGATTTATCCCTTTTAGTAAGTAGCATAAAGACTGTGTCCTAGTGCTCAAACATCTCATCTTGCACTTAAGGGAACATTTTAAATGAGCAGCAGCATTTCTTTATTAATATCCAGCTCTTCTCTGGGATATTACTCCCTATTTTATGCAAGAAGGGTGGTAGAGCAGGTTGCAATGGTCATGCAGCAGTGCTCAGATCTCATGCTTCTTGGTTATCTCCTTTTTGCTGTGTGTCACCTCTTCTGGACCCCAAGGACAAGCTCACAGTGATATAAATATGGCATCAAGGTGGGATTTTGACTGATGATGCTCAAGAAGGGACCAGTTTGTTCCTCCAGAAGCATCAGGAGAGCAGGACATTGTACTGCGGCTCAGGAGTGCTGCTAAAAAATGACTCTGGGAGCCATCTCCTCCCTGGCCCCTTCCTGAGGGTCTCAGATGGAGCCTAAAATAGCAAAGGAGAAAGGTTGCAAAGCGCTTCCAGTCCCATCTTTTATGTCTCATCGACGCTGAAATGCTTTCTCCCCCACATTCAGCGCATATTAAACACGATATGAAATTCCATCTCAGAAAACCCCAGAGATGGCTCTATCGACTGTCCTTTAAATAGAATTAAAATTGACCCGAGACAGATCTGCAAGCCTATTGAATTACACAGTCCACTACCGAGCTCAGGCTGGACTCACAGGAAGAAATAAAGCATCCCGGAGCAGAAATGAGGTGGACATGATGACATTACGATGGGAACCTCTCAGAAGGGACCTGCACAAGCATGAACCAAACAGGGAATATAAAACTAACTTCTGTGGTGCAGGTTGCATGAGTGTTTGGATGCAATGGATGAAGGGTAAGGAGAGGTGCAAGTCTGTCACTGCAAGGTGATAACATGAAAAACATGTTCATTTCCCTATTCTTCCTCCCCAGCTTTGAGCTCTACACTAGAGTAATGAAGGTGGCATGAAGAGAAAAAACCTAGGAGCTAATCTATCACAGTTTCAGAAACGTGTTCCCCCTTCAGCCTGGTTGTAGGAGATGGGAAATGCACTGGATTGCTCCGTAATGCTTTTCAGCTTTTGACTGGAACATATGCATATTGTGTCTGTGCATCCAGCTGCCTACCTATAGGCCATCTAATGGGCTCTGGTGGGAGTGTGGCCTATGGTCCACAAATCAGCAAACCTGGAGACTCACCAGCCATTCAGGCATCAGTGGCATTTTAAAAGATCTGTATCATGAGTGGAATTAACAGCATATGTCCCTCTGGAACCTGTTAGTTATTTTATTCAGACCCCCATATGCATCTGTTTTGTCTGAAAAAAATTGTCTTTATGGCATTTGTGCTATTCAAGGCTGTGCTATGCCAGGGAACAATGGGAGACGTTTTATCAGCTGTGCTTGTTGGTTGAGGCTGAAGATATATAGGTCACTTGGTAGGGTAAAAATGAATCACTGCAGGGTAAAAATGAATCACTGTAAGCTTCTCCTTGCAGGGGTATCTCTGACTTGGGAAGCAATATCAGCTCTTGCAAGAATGTGATCCAGGTGGTTTGGGGCTGGATGCCCTAATAGGGAAGCATATCCTATATATTTCCTAGCAAGGGATATATATAAGATGCTCAGCCTGGAGAAGAGAAGGCTGTGTGGAAACCTCACAGCAGATTCCAGTATCTGAAGTGTGACTACAAGAATGCCTGAGCTGGACTCTTCATCAGTGACTACAGCATTAGAACAAGGAGTAATGAGTTCAAACATAAACAGGGGAGGTTCAGGTTGGATATAGGAAAAAGTCTTCTACTGTGAGGGTGATGAGGGACTGGAGCAGGTTGCCCAAAGAAGTGGCAAATGCTCCAACCCTGGCAGTGTTCAAGGATATGTTGGATGAGGCTTGGAGCAACCTGCTCTAGTGGAAGGTGTCCCTGCCCATGGCAGGGAATTGGAACTAGATGATCCTAAGGTTCTTTCCAACCCTGACTGTTCTATGATTCTATATCAAGTCCAATCAAGCAGCTGGAATATTTTCTTATCCTTCTCTCTTTGGTGAAAACATTTGCACACGATACTATCTCTTTGGTCTCCAAATGGGAGAATATGATAGTATGGCTTAAAGGTGCAGCCTTGATTTATACCTATATGTGAGCCCAGCTCAACCCAGCCCCAGCCACGGATATTATTAGCTGACAGATTTTAAAGAAAAACGATATAAATCTCCCCTTGTGCCATAAATACATTTCTGCCTTGGGAGACCACGAAGAAGCTCATTATACCACATCCTGAGAGAGAGGCATGTGTCATCTGCAGTGACAAGCCATGCATCCTCAAGTTACCTCACCAGCTGGGCCTGGGGAGCATTTGCAGAAGTTAAAGGGAGTTTGATGCTTGGTCAGGGCAAAGGAAAAGAAGATGCTCTGTTTTAGAAAGGCAGGAGCATAGGAAACAAGATCCCTGAGTTTCATTCCCCTCTGCCTGGCCCCAACAGGGAAATATGAGCTATAAATTAGAGGAAAAAGCTGTGGGAGGCTGGACTTGAGGGCTGCTGCAAGCTGTTTGTTAGGTGGGTCATTTTTCTGCAGGTCAGTTTGTTCCCAGAGCATTTCTGCAGGTGAATGCAATGCTCATAACCAGAAATAAAAGAAGAAAAAAGACAAAGAGAGGGAGGTTGGTTTCTGAATGTTTGTCCAGTGCAATGCCTGATGGTGTAATGTGGACCTGGGACCAGAAACCATCCATGAGAAGTTCCATATATCTCTGATGCCTCTTTCTTTTTCACATGGATGGGAACAGCTGGATGAAAAGGAGTTATTCAGCTCAATAATTCCAGCTAGTACCTGATGCTTGCCTTCCACTTCAAACCAACCCCAAACCTCCACAAAGTTTTCCAGCATGCTTTTTTCACTACCAAAGGCTTTCAAACCTTCCCTTCCACTATAGGTACACAGCACAGCTATAGATCTCTATTAGCATGCAATGCGGAGCAGCACTCTCTGTAGTACAAACCAGTTCTCCAGATTGAGAACATGCCAAGTGTTGGATAAGCTGTAATAAAGTCTCTTGTTGTAAGAGCACCCCGCTGACACAGGCTCTGATCTGAAAGGAGTGGGAGCAGAATTAAATTCCCTCAGCTGAAGCCTGTCCATTATTCTTGGGCACTGGATTGAAGGAGCCAAAAAAAGGTGCTCTGGAAGCAATAAAGTGCTTGCTACAGAGCCCTCAAGTGTTGTGTGTGTTTGGCATTGGGAGAAATCGCAGAAGGCAGCTTCAAAATCACAGTGGCTGCAGCTACCTGAGGCTTGCAAGAGGGAAAGACCCAATTGGGAAAAGTAATGGGAGCTGGAGAGTGGGAAGGGAGTGTTTAGCTTGGTTGCACGTTGCCTAAAGCCCAACTGATGTGGAGACAGGAGATCTGCTGAGCAGCACTGGTCCTGCAGTGCCTGGCCTCAGGCAAATCACTTTACATTTTTAATATAGTTCAAAGCCAAAAGGTTCAGCCAGGTGCCTCTTGGGACTTGCAATGATGTCTAAGTAAGTGCTGCAAGTCCTTGAAATACTGTAAAATGTGTGAGGAATAAGCTGAAGTTGAAGGAGCAGAACAGCACGGACCTGGTGCACATAGAGCATGGGTGTTGCATGGCTTACCCAGGGGAGAAGCAAAATGGGTTTGCTCCGAAATACCCTGCACTTTCTAACTTTTCATATCAAAGAGCTTGAAAAGATGTTTTTCAGCCTGAAAAGAATTGCAGTTCACTGTCCAAGTTTTGTCTGTCTGCCTATCAGCCCCATCTCCCATCCCTGCTGCCAAGGGAAGAGCCTTCCTCCTCCTGCACTGGCCGAACGGCTTTATTAAGATGCATCTTGTATCGATGCCCTTTCCTCTTCCTTCAGTGCCATTCCCCTGATCTTTGTGTCAGCTGCAAACTTTATCAGGGGTGACGTGATGTTTTCTTCCAGGTCACTGATAAAAATGTCAAATAGCAGCAATCCAGCCCTTGCAGGCAGCGAGGAGCAGAAGACCCTGTTGATTCCCACTTCAAGAGGTGTCTTCTGAAACTTGTCAACCAGCCAGTTTTTAATCTGCCATGGTGATTTCCTACCCTCCCAGTTTCTTAATCAAGATGTCACGCGGGACCCAACCTTGCAGGAGCCTGAGTTCATTACGCTGACAGCATCACCTTTATCGGCCAAAATTTATAATCTCATAAAAAAAAGATATCAACTTAGTTGGGCAAGATTTATTTTCCATAAATCCTTGTTGATTGGCATCCTTTATGTTATTCCCTTTAATTCCTTATTAAACAAGTCCCGTAGCAGACATCCCATTATTTCACCCCAAATCAATGTCAAGCTGACAGGGCTGTAATTACACAGGTCGGCTCGTTTATCCTTCCTACATATTGGCACAACATTCGTTTTCCTTCAGCTTTCTGGATCTCTCCCAGTGCTCTAGGGTTTATTGGAGATCACTATCGAAGGCTGACCTATATCTGACTGGGTGGCACAGGCAGGGATTGGATTAGTATGCATCCCGTATGGATATCTTGTTCTTAATCAAAATTCAAAGATATTTCAACTCTTACCCTTATAGGGTTTGAACTGTTTTCTTACAAGCAGTGAAGCTAAAACCAAGAAATATGCTCATTACGTATGCGTAAACACCCTAAAATACATTGGTGCTCTGGAATCCCAAGGGCCTTGACATAAAGGGTGTATGTGTATATGGATGAGCATAATGAGGAGTTCCTATAGGTGTTTGTATTTTCATTGCAACCCTGATTTTTCTGGCCCAGGAATATTTAGCTTGTGCCTGGGCAAACACTTAGTACTTACACTGATGGAGCTTTCACACTGCAATCTTTATTTCTCATCTGGGTTATAGACACTTTCCAGCATCCACTGCCTTTGAAACTATACATTAAAACTTCCATGTGCACTAACATGGCTTCCAGTTCAACAGAGGATAGAATAGCTATCTGGGCATGTTTTTTCTTGCCGCTACCTCAGGTGAAATCTGTGCTATCAGCTCAACACCTATCACTATTTGGACAGGAGCATCAAAGGCAAAGGAAGGCATTTTTCATCAAAGCTCCTAGATTTCATGGCCAATTTTAAGCGGATGGCAGCTCAGCCAGGGCATCCTGTTCCAGCCCTGCTCTTTTGCCCTGGGGATTTTCAAAGGAGCCTCCAGCTCTGATCTACACGCCAAGCATCCCCTGCCCTTTCAGAGCAGCTCCTTCTGCTGCACTCAACAACAGAATGGCTCAGTCCGTACAGAGGAAAGTGATAAGGAAAAGGGGGAGGTATGAAGGGCGAACAAGGGTTGGATCTGAACTGATGCTGCACACGTGGGACTGCAAAATACGTAGGAAGGAGGATTGTATTTATATATATTTGTTATTAGGATGTTTTTCTCTCAAGGCAACATTGCACTTGCCTGATGCTGGGAGGATTTTCCTCTTTTTTGTTGTGCTGATGTTGGGATTTAGCTCTTTTCCCTTCCCAGCTTCCACCACTCTGTTTCCCAGGATAAAGGACTGATTTTTACTTAAAGGGAAACTGAGGCAAAGAGGATGTGTGCAGCAAAGAGCACTTTTTGCCTGTATTGGACCTACTGCTTCTCCCCTGGGGATGAGCAACTTGGAGTTCAGGGCTGCTTCTCTTCCCAAACCTGCCACACATTGCTGCAATACTCCAAGGTTAACATCCTGCCAAACCTGCCACACATTGCTGCAATCCTCCAAGGTTAACATCTCCATGGGTTCTTGAGAAACCTACTGAACACTGAGCCACTCTCCTGCATCCAAACATGCTGAAATCATGACCTGGTTCCTCACAGATTCCTGGCAGCCCCAGGTTGAGGATGGCCAACTGTAAAAAGGCTCCCTTGTATCACCAGCTTTGCAAGACAGGGCTTTTCCCAATCCCCCGCCTTGTTGGAGGAGTTTTGTGTCTGTGAGCATCACACTGGGTGCTTGTCTCTCCAGCTCCAGGCCTCCCTGAGGATATGACAAGCCAGAACACATTGTAGGAGGAGTTCAGAATTATCTATTGCCAACATCCACTTAATCCATTGAGAGGAGAAGCGAAAAGCTCTCCAGGCCTGCAGGAACTCTGAACAAGCCGCTGTTTCTTATGCTGAGCCTGTGTTCCCACTTGTCAGTTTGATTTCTCAATGCTTTACAATCTCTGGTATTCTTGGTGAGGAGACGGCATCACGTCCATCACCCGTTATCACTAGGTCCCCGTGTTCTCCTTTCTTCTCTCTCAGCCTCTTTGCAATCTTGAACCGATGAAATAAGAAAGAGAAATCAGAAAAAGTAAAAGAAGCAGCAGCAGCAGCTTTTCAGTTCCTTATCTGCTGCAGCCTGGGTTACATCCAGACTTCTCGCTATGATCCTTCATGTTCCTGCTAAACATGCCCTGCATCTCCCGATAGCATTAAATCTGCATCTCTGTGGGGTTTATCAGTGCTTCTGGGGGCAAGTGAAGCTGGTGCATGAGGAGAAGCAGCATTGCAACAGCTTATGCAAGGTGTGAGAGGTGATGGGGTGGAGGAGTGCAGACACCTCCTTGCTCCAATTTTCTCCCTTTTGAGTCTAGGTATAGGCAAGACTAGATCACTGCAGATACTTGCATGCTGGGTGGAGTTACCATGTTGGTCCTGGGGACTGTTGGTATAAACGGTTGACAGTAGGCATCTTTCCACTGACCTGGTTTCTACAAGACCCATGGAACTGTGTCTGAAGGCCATTAGGGTGCAGAGTCCTATAAGAGCCTCATAACTGATGTAAAGAAAGGCCAAGTTTCTCCTTTATTAAGATGCCTGGACCTTAACATGGATGATTTCTAAGGTGCATCTGAATTGAGCATTCACAAGACTTATGGCTTGCTTTGGTCGTAACCCCGCTGCAGCTGGTCTTGTGCACTGATGTTATTGATACAGCCAGTAATTACGTTTTCACACAGGCATTTTATATGTGTGTCTACACTGTGTTTATTACAGACTCTCAATTATTCATTTTTCCCCTATCTCTTCATTCCTCCTTCTTCTTCTATGCCTACTTTTTTATATGCTCCTTGTCTTATTTTTCATCTGTCCTTTGGCTTTTCCTCCACCTTTAATTCCTGTGTTTCCAGACCATGTCTCTGACCCAGACAAGGACCCTGAAGACCAGACCTTGTTCTCATCCCTGGATGAAGCTGGGTGGGAGTCAGCTATCTCTTTGCTGTTCAATTTTCTCCCCACCCTTTGCCCCAGATGATATTTCCTCACTGCTGAGCTCCTGCCACAAACCTCCCCTCTGCATTTTCTGTTACAGAATGAGAAATAAAAATGTGGTGCCGTTGTTGCTGCTCATCTATCTGCCGTGCCTAGGTGAATAATGCAAGGAAACGTGTATGTATTTATACAGCAAATGGGAAAATACATTTCTTAAGATGAATGAGGTTGTTTTCAGCCTTGATGCACCCAATAAAATAACCTGGTATCAAGAGGGAGGTTTATTTTGAAGTCTGGACGTGTCATAATATCAGCTCCCAACCAGGACTTCAAATTACATCAATCAGAGAAAGGAGGAGAGGCGAAAGGCCGGGAAAGCAGCGAGCACAGGGGGAATATGGGCATATACAGAGCAGGCACAAGGAAGCAGGTGTGGGATGTGCAAACACAAGAACACATCCATGGGACCATCTGGATGAATACGTGAGCTGAGCTTTGACACCAGCTTCTGTGTCTTCTTTTTCTTTTGGCTCATGCATTTTCTCCTCTGCTTTTGGCTCCAGAGCAAATTCTCTAGGGAAATCTTCAGGGATCTGGAAATTTCAGTGTTCAACAGCCTCAATGTTGCTTAAGGGGGGACACACCAAGTATGGGCTTGTCCCCAGGCCTCTGGAGGCAGAAAATAATACCTAAGGGTTCCTTGCCATCCCCATCTAGATCAGCCCTCAAATCCCACTGTGAATCCACCAAGAGCCTCGTGCCAGCCACAAAGTATGGCAAATGAGTAAAGACATTGCAATAGGTTTATGAACAAGTAGTAAATTGATTTTTGGTGGGAAAAGAGATTATCTTCTCTATGGAAACCATTGGCTTTTTAATACCTCCCCCCTCAGTAAAAGAGAGCTGCCAAGTTTTTGTGTGTTGGTGTGCGGATTTCTGCTTTCCCGGTGGAAATTTGGGGGTGTGTTTGGCATGGCACATGTTCTTCCCAGCTGAAAACTCAGTTGCTTGCCAAAGCCAAGTGGGGGAGATGTGGAAGAAAAAGCGTGTAACAACCGTAGGCTTTAAGTCACAGCTTTGCCTGGCACAAAGGGGAAAAAAAGCATAATCCCATGCTGCCTTCCTACAGCCTGGGGAGAGCTTTCCTTGCTTGCAGTGCAACACAGAAGTGTAAAGCACATTGTGATTGCGATTTCGGATTACTGCTGTTATTTATCTGTGCAGTGCCATCTACAGAAGGAGCAAGAGAAGAGCCTGAGGGTAGAAATACTGCTGGTCTTCAGGAGTCACAGGGCTGAAGTGATGCCTCACTGTAGTCAGGTGCTGGTCCCTCTGGAGAGGATTTAGTGGCTTTGGGGAAAGTTTGGCAACTGGGATTTTTCTTGGGAAGAAGCTGTTGAAAGAAATACTTCTGCTAAACCCCCTTGGAATAAAAGGCTTGGATCCATCTGCATGGTCAAACCCTACTCCAGAGGAGGCAGCTGGAGCCTAAGCATACTTTTCCTGAGAAAAATGGGTGTTTTTTCTTTGGAATTGAATAGTTTCTGATGATTTGGAGATGCAGCTCCCAGTGCAAAAATACTGACTCCCCATATTATTTCCCTCCCCCAAAGCTCACTTTTTCGGGGAGCCATTGCTAAAGCTGAGCAAGAGGAGCTTCTGAAAGCACAAACCACCCCTAAAGTGACTACAAAAACCCCTTTAAGAGAAGCGGACAAGTCAGGGTTACCCAACAAATCCCTCTACCCCATTCCGGCTTTGTCTTTGTCACTGCATCTGTATTTGTTGCTCGCAGCAGATCTGTCTTGCAGGGGATGTCTCACTTACTAGGAAGGCTTCATTCCCAATAATTTTCAGACTTTGCTGCCTCATGATTTATCCCCCTTCGGTTTAGATCTCATTTTTCCCAATTTTACCTTTGTCTCCAGGAAACCTCGTCTATTTTAGTGCAATTTCCGCTCTCTCTCTGCTTCACCTGCTCCCTGTAGCCCAAACTTGTCTTCTTTTCATATTTATTTCAGTATTTGTCTTTTCTCCCCATGCAGGCTGTGTTCTCAGGATTTATCTCCTCTGTTTCCATGATCTGTCTCTGAGTCCAGTGACTTTGTCTTCCTTTCTTCAGCCTTTTCCTTAGATAATATTTAGCAGTTGCATTTGCTGAAGGCTGATGGATGAAGAAAGGGAGACAAAAGGAAGATACAGATAGGGAGAGCATTTTTGGAACCTTTACCCTATTTTAGCACATGATGCCCATGGAACAGCAGTTGGTTGAGCACAATATTGTCCAGGTGTTTAATTCATATATCTTGATGCTAAACAGATAATACACCCTGAAAAGGAACATTTGGGGTTGCTTTGTAACCTCTATAACATTGTGTGCTTCTCACTGCCCTAGGGAGATGAGGCTCTTGATACAGCCCAGGCTCTTCAACCTCTGCAAAAGTTTGGGGAGAAACATTCCCTTGCCTCAGTTTCCCCTTTTACAAGGAAAAATAATAGTGTTAATGACCACATTCCACAGGGAACATAAACCTTTTCAAGCAGGAAACTTCATTCAATGCTGAACAAAAGAGCAGCTTTGGAAGGCAATGGAGAAGGTAAGGAGAGCTTTTAACTTTACAGAGAACAGGAGAAGGTCTGGCAGAGGAAACAAGGGAAAAAAGTGGGTTTCTCCAGGTCTCAGGAATGTATTGAGCATCATGAGGTGAGAGAGAGTGACTTCTTCCGAAGGCTGAAGAGCAGACAGAGCTTGGAGAATTGGTAGGTGGCTTTCCAGGCTCCGAGGACAAGGTTTTCCTCATCTATGATAGCTTTCTGGTGGGTTGCAGGGGGTTTGAAGTAGTGAGGAGCTCCAGCCACATAGGCTGATGTTCTGCCCTTTGGGCACACCCCAACAGTGAAGCAGCAGCGCTCCTGGTGCCAACACTGCCTGGTCTACAGGGGCTGCGGAGGAGTCGGTAACTGTTATTCCAGCAGTCCTCCCTCTGAGCTGCTTCTTTTCGAGCAGCAATTCAATTACAGCTACTGAGAGCAGTTATCATCATAATCAGTCACTCATGCAACCAGCAGTGTTTGCACAGAGGTGGAGGAGACACAGAGACCTTGTGCAAACCTCTTGGTGCTCATCTGAGATGAGCTTCCATGTAGTTTTTAGCTTATCATGCCCAGTCTGTGCTTTTCAGCCTTAGGGAATTTAGCTGCATAAAGAATTCAGCCCCTTGTAAAGCCCAGGGTACCTCCAAGCATCTTCACTCACCATCATTTATTTGCCTTCTCCTCTAGCAGAGCAGAACTTCTCTTCCAAACCTCCCTTCTGATACACAAGCGTAGGTGAGGAGAACATCTCATCCATCTTTCTCGGTGTCTTCTTCAGGAGCAAACCAGGCTCAGACGTGGGATTTATTGGGCAGAGAGCATATGCCCACATCTCAGTCGCATATGATCCACGAGATGTTTTTACGGATCTAATTGTCACATATGTTTGTTGTGAATCCATAATGAGGGGCCAGAGCAGATGGCAAAGGCTGGCTGCCAGTCACGCTGCTGTAATCCTGTATTTCTCTAAGGAGGAGGTGATGGGACGGAATTGCACTCATACAGAAAAGGATGAAGACCCCAGAGGTCAGGTTTTTGTGCTGGGAAACCTTTTTTCTCCTTTGTGCAATAGCCCTTCACCTATGACAAACAATCAAATTAAAAAACCCAACTAAACATGACACTTCAACTGATGGTTTCTCCACCTGACACCAGTGAGGATGTCTGATTTGCAACACAAAGCCAGGTTCCAAAGGCCGTATCCCATCCCACATGCAGTATCCCATCCCTCAAAGCAGTGTGTGAGAGGTTCAGTGCATGGATCCGTGGGGGGGGAAAGTGGGTGAAATTGGCTTCCAAAGGACATGGCTGCATCCTTGCTGCCTCCCTGAGCTAAATTTAAACCCCTGTGCTCTCTGAACTTTATGCGACTGTCACACTGATGCGATGCTATAAATACAGCTGAGAAGACACTTCTGTTGTAAGTCACCAATTTCTGAGACTTGGAACCAGAATTGGACAGATTAAAAGAGGGAAAAAAGGAGGAGGAGGAGATACCTCAGAGGCTTGCAGAGATTTAGTTATTCCTGTTTGGGAGATCTTCCCAGGGACAGCTCAGGAAAAGTGCTGACCCAAGGAGGTGCCTGGAGAAGGCACTTGCACGCACGAACAACAGTAAACCCATCAGCAGAGCAGGAGGCGTATTGAACTCCACGTCTGGAAGTTAATTAGCGCTGGGCAGATCATTAGCTACAGCAGCCCTTTTAATTAGAGCTGCAGGGCTGTGTTTCACTCTGGATTGGCACCGCAATGCTGTCCTCATGCAGGCAAGGCTTTGGCGGTGGGGATTCCTCCTGGGCAGCTCCTGCCATTGCATTGTTTCCACAAAGGTTTGTTAGCATCCTTATTTCTGCTTCCCTGAAGGGTTTAGGATGCAGAGACCTCTCCCTTGGTCTTGTGACTAAGTGTAGCTCCAGAGGCCAAAATCAGAGCATCAAACTGCGTTTACAATTAAGCTTAAGGTGGCTTTGATTTGCTTTGCTTTGACCTCATTCAGGCTTTGTCTGGGCTCTCCTGTAAGTGAAGTGGCCCCTTAATTGCTCAAACAAAGGCAGGCATAATTAATAGCAATTTTACAAAATGGCTTATTTGAAATGCTCTGAAAAAAAGAAAACAACCTCAAACCAAGTAAAGAGCCTTCCTCCAGCTTTAGGGAGTCACTGGGTCTGGGTTCAGCTATTTCTCAGCCACCCCTAAGCTACTTGCATCACTGGGTCTCTGATGCAATACTCTTTGACCTCTCCATAAAGACTGATCTCTCTTAGGACCAGCTTTACCATTACTGAAGGGGGAAAAATAGGAATGGATGAGGCTGCTCTTGGCTTACGATGGGAATACAGCAGCAAATGTATTTTAGTAAGATCTGATAAAAGGAAGGTTTTTCTCCTCCTTTCTGCCTCGCCTTGAAAGTGCTGTCTCCATCCATCACATGTGACCTTGGAAGTGGTTATTGGGCTGGACAAGAAAAACCTCCCATTTTCTTGCGATGTCATCCATTACTCAGCTGAACACACACACGACAGGAGAAGATGAACACACACACAGAAAAAAGGAAAAGCCTCGAAGAGAGTGCAAATTAAAATGTCTGAGATCAGATAACGAGGAAATACAGTTAAATTGTTTCCTTCCTTTCCTCCTGTGGTCTGGCCCTGGGGAAAATCCATCTCATTAACTATTCTGGGCCAGTTGATGCTGTTTTTCTACAGATTTGGGGAGGAGTGAGGATGGAGCTGGGGATGCTGAAACTTGCTTTCCTTTTCTCTTCTCTTTCCCCATCCTTTTCTTGACCTCTGCAGTTATCGCCAGACTCATCAGCGACACAAGATGGCTTTTTTCACATCAGTAAACACCATCCGAAATATAACAATCAGAACAAATAAGAGAAAAATAAATCAATGCCTGCAAACAATGGGCACAAGAAACATACAAAGACCACTTTGGATTAATATGATTTATTTATTTAAAAGCCCTAAACAATAAAATCTGTGAATCTTTTCTGCATTAATTGCTTTAATTTCCCTTGGGAGAATACACTTTGCATCCTGAACCAAAGATGGTTTGTTTTGGCCTCTTTTGCTGTTTCCCCCCCTTCTTGTTTTAAATGAGCTTTCAATTTAATAAATGAGATTGCTTTCTTTCTTTGGGTGTTAAGCCCATTTTTGGGTGAAGGACACCCCTGGGTGCCTGGGGCATAAATCCTGCCTCCAAGAGCAGCAAAACAAAGCTTCACCTGTCCATTCATCCATGCACATGTATGGAATACTCATCTTTATCAATGGGATGATTTCAACAAGACCTGACCCAGTGCTCTATGAGGTGCAGTGTGATCTGGATCAGGCCTTTTTTTACCCAATTTGCTTAATTTTTAAGGATGGGAAGAGGTGGAGGCAGGCTGGGGATAGAAGCGTGCATAGAGCCTGTGCCTGCACTTGGCTCAGTCCCTTACACACTGTGCAGTGTCTGAGGATGAATTTGCTGGAAGCAGTAATTAAAAATAACATTAAAATGATTAAAAAACATATTATTTCTTTATTTCTGCAGGCCAGAGAGGAAAGGAGGAGGGATGCTTTGGGTAAGAGCACCTCCTGCTTATCACCGAGTTAAGATGGCAGGATTCTGGCTTGCTGGAAAGGATAGATACTCCTGCATGCAGTTTGGCACATCAGAGCTGAAACAACTCCATCACCTCCCTGCCTGTACCCAGCACCTTGTTCTCCAGCCACTTGTCTTCCCTCCTCTGAAGCTGCATTGGGTCTGGAGTTCATTCAGCTTAATCCAGCTGCTAGATGTATTATTCATTTCTGTGCTTTAATGATGTGATAAAGTTGCTGGAAATAGGGAAAGGCTCATTAAACTGCCATTTGAATATAGAGCACAACTAAGGGAGAGGGAACTTCTGCCAGTCCTGCACCTTCTCCCTTCCTTTTACCCCAGCCTGGAAAGAGCCTCCAAATCAGTGTTATTGATGCTTGTTTTGCTGCTGGGTGGTTGGTAGGAGGGAATGTGATGGTGGGGCATCCTCAAGCATCCACCTCAGCTCCAGTGCCTGTGGGGCTGGGGTCTGGTTTGGGGTATTTCTGTCTTGTCTGGTTAAAAGTGCTGAAATCAAAGGCACAGTGAAGCACTGAAGTTTGCTTCAGCTCCTCTGCCAGAGGCAACGGCATCTATAAAAGATGATCTGAGTCCTCTTGGTCCTTTGCACTTCCAGAAAAAGGCCTAGGAGCCTCAGTTGTTCCAAAGGCAGAGCTGAGGTGGGCTACGGATGATGGAGGACACGGTGGTGGCCAAGCTCAGCATGGTATGGCCACCCCTATGCTGCTCACCCAAACCATCAGCGTAAAGCAGCTCCTTGGCAGGCTGCAAAAGCCCAGTTAGAGGTGAGACCTTAACCACAGTGGGATTTGGTTAGGGTTTACTTTGCCTCAATGATGGAAAATTTCACCCCCTTTTCTTTACATTTTTTCCTCTCCTCCCTGTTCTCCCATGCCATGAAGGGATCTTGCTCATCTCTCCTGATCAAAGGTTGGCTTTGATCTTCCCCTGAGAAGTCAGCTCAGTGGAGATGCTCAGCAGCCCTTGGAAAATAATTGCACCTCACTGTGGATGAGGATAGGGATGCCTGCTGTCTTTTCCCTGTGCCCAGATGGCTGGAATGCTGAGCAGAGATGCTCACATGCTGCCTATCCCCCGTGCCTGCCTCGGCTTAATCAGACACCATGGATGAGCAGGTATAATCCCATTGTGGTGCATGGATGTCTTAGTGAAGTGTATGGGAGAAAAGCATTTGCTGGTAAGCTCAAAATGTGCTGAAAAAGTCTTTTCCTCCAAAAAAAAGCTGGTGTTTCACCTAAAACCTGGATACTGTTGGTGGCCCCTGGCAGCAGGCTGGGTGCTGGGTGAGCAGCCTGATGAGGATGCTTAGAGCAGCAGCAGCTGTGGGAAGTGAAGACTCAGCAGCTCTGCCATTGTTTCACCTGAAAAACACCCCCATGCCTGCGTCTGATGCTTCCTGAGGGTGCAGGATTATTTTGCAGTGTGTAATTGGCCCATTCACCTTTCCATGAATGGCTTCTGCCCCCATCCTGTAGCTGGATTTTGGGATACAGATTGCTGTAGGAATTAAGAAAGAAGTAATAAAGCCCAATGGTTTTACAGCAGGAGGATGAATCCTCCAAGGCCATGAACCTCAGAACTTTAACAGCCCCATGATTTTGTTGTATGAGTGGCAAAACCCAGCATTGGCAAATTCAGCGCATGGAACAGCTGCTGCACCCTCAATTCAGTCATTGTGGTGCTTCATCACCTGCAGTTTGCACTTGCTGGGCTTCTTCACTCTGGCTTGGGACTTGGAGACCCACTGAACTATTGCGCCTGAGTATTCGTAAACCTAACCTGGCTCTGCAGGGATAAGGCTTGTCCTGCTCTGCTGACCATCCCCAGCTTATTACGTGCTGCCTCCTTAAATTTCCCTTATCTTGTTTCTATTGGAGACCAGATTTGTCTCTGGTTATGTCTGTCATTGCATTTCAATTCTCATCTCTGCATACACTGGGGTTTGTGTAGCAGTTTACATTGATTTCATTATTTTTTTCCTCTTTTCCTTTTTAAGTGCTCTGAGATAAAAGTGTCATGGAAATATGGTGTCATTGTTATGATGATAAGGGGTCTATTTGTGATGTGCCAGCACCCTTGTTGGTATTGAACCACTTGGGAACATCTCGACATCCCCCAGGTGGCATTTTGCTTCCACAAAGCCAACCACTTATGCTAATATATATACTTAGAAAGTGCTGTGTGTATGTGCATGTGTGCGTGCGCGCGTGTGGGGATACATATATCATGTGGGCGTGATTGGAAAGCAAATTCTATAAATAAATCCCATTATCTTATTACACTGTAATTTTCTGTCATTATCTGCTGTGTGGATCAGATGCATCTGCAGGCTGCGATGAAGAGCGAGGGGCTGGGAAGTGGCAAACTTTGCCGTCTAGCAGAGAGTTCCGAGGGTGGGTGAGTGGGACAAGGCTTGGAGATACCTTCAGCCTTCCTCTGCCTTGAAGAGGAAGTGAGTTCCAAACCCAGCATCCCCAAATCCAGAGAGATAAACCCCTATATTCTGACGTTGAGGAGTCCCATCGTACCTGGACCGACCGCTGCAACACTGGAGCAGGATGCACTGTTTAGCTGATGGCTTGTTCTAATGGGTAATCCTTCCTGCTGATGGTGGAAAAAAAATAATAAAAAAAAATACCCCAAGAGTGTCCAATTTTTAATTTGAATGGATTTGGCTTCAGTTTCCAGCTTTTGCTTCTTGTTGTGCCTTTGGCTGATGGATTGAAGAAGCTTTGCCGTGCCCGGTGTTTTCTCCCTGAGAAGGTGCTTGTGTGGTGTAATCAAATCACTCTCATTCTTCTTCTTGATAAGATAAAGAGGAGAAGCTCTTTAAGTCTCCCACTGTAAGGCATTTTCTCTGGCCCTCGAGTTACTTCTGGGCCTTTTTTTGCACTGTTGCTGATTTTTCAGCATCCTTTCTTTTTCCCAGGTGCATCCCCTGGGTCTGATGGGAGCATCTCAGTATTGTCACCAAAACCTGATGCTCTAAAGCCTCCTCTCCAGCCCATGAGATGCTTTCCATGCAGCTCTGTGGACTGAGATTGAAAATCAGTGATTTTCCACCCCTGGAATCCCACCTTTCCTAAGCAATCCATCTCAGATGGATTGACCCTGCAAAGAGGTTTGGTATTCTGACTTGGAGTCAACACTCAGTGGAAAGATGAAAAAAAGCCCCACCAGAAAGGCACAGCTTCATTTATAAACCTACACCAAGCTCTGGGATTTTGATTTTAAACATTTTTGAATAATCCTATTAGCCAGGAGAGGAAACGGGGCTCCTTAAATGACAGATTTATATTTTTTCCCTTAACTCTCTGTCTGCAGGCGATTAAACATGCCAGATGAAGTGGATCTGCTTGAGGACGCCTATCATGAATACAGTAATTTATAGCGGTGTATGGGAGGTGCATTTCTGCCACTCACTCAACTGAGATGAATATGACAATAATTTCCCTTGTACTCTTCACTGGGCTGGTGCTTTGACCAGGTACCAACAACCTGTGAAAAGAGAAAATGCCCCATCCCTGGCAGTGTTCAAGGCCAGGGTGGACGGGACTGGAAACAACCTGCTCTAGTGAAAGGTGTCCTTGCCCATG
This sequence comes from Loriculus beryllinus, assembly GCA_039877255.1. NCBI lineage: Eukaryota > Metazoa > Chordata > Aves > Psittaciformes > Psittacidae > Loriculus > Loriculus beryllinus. The sequence continues at coordinate 5,356 of JBCJKH010060732.1, read as the reverse complement.
GTAGGAGGCTGCAGCTGGATACGCTTTAAGGTCCCTTCCAATCCAAAGCAGTCTGTGATTTTATGATTCTATGAAAATGGCTTTTTTCTATAACCAGAGAGATGTTTCATCATTAGACTTGTGATGAAGATCCTGGGATCCTTGACTGAGGTGTCACTTGCACCATTATTCCACCAGCTTAATAATAATGAAGCTGGGAAATTTGCACTGAAGATTTCTTTGGCTGCTTTTTGGTATTAAATGAGTGAAAACATGTTGGACATTCCATGCAAAATGAACTTTTGAGGATGAGAGATGAAACAGCATTAGAAACATTTTGTATTCAGAAGATCAAGGTTTTGTTCCATGACTCCTGAAAATGAACATGTGAACAGTAGCAAATGCTTTGCCTTGAATGGCTGAAGTTCAGTCCCAGGTCAGTGGCTACATTTTCTTTCCATGAAGTGGCCATTAATTTCAAGCTTACAGTTTATTGCTGGAAAGAAGTGAAAAAAAGAGGGGGGTGTGCCATTCATTGGGCTGGGGTACATGCTGGCTTCTCGTATCTTCAGCAGCTTGCTCCTGACAAGCTGCAAGTCTGAACATCCACTTTCTGAAGTCTGGAAAAGCTATTCCAGGTCAGCCTAAAAGGGTTTTTTATGACTCCCAACACCTTTATTGCATCTGGGCTCTGATGATGGAAATACCTGGTTTTACAAATTAAAAATAATAGACCAAATAAAACTGCTTAAAGCACTCTTAAATGTGCTTAAAATACTTCCCTGCTACTGCATGTGTGGTGTTTAAGCTCTTAGCAAGGATGCTGGTGTTGCTGGAAAGCTTGTTCATGGCTTCAACAAGGCTTTGAACTGGCTCAGGCAGATCTCTTGGGACCTTGTGAGGTGTGGAAGTCCATCTGGCTCTTATTTTCCTGACCTCCATGATTCCTACTTGGCAAACCCAACCATTTTTAACACTGAATGACACATAATATAACATAGCCATAAGCAGGCTATGGGAATTATACTGCCTGCCAGCCTTGCCGAAGCGACCTCAGAAATGAAGGTGCAAACATGATTTCCAAGCTACTTTGAGCAAGTTCAAGGTATATTATATAGAGACAGAGCCAAAGAGGCACTCGATGCATTGTCTCACCTACAATACATTTTATTCCCTGAAAGCATGGTGTAGGAGATGAACCCTGGTGCTGTTATTCAACCCTCTGGGTTGGCTGAACCTTATTAATTTGATGGTGGCAGCACAAATGCCTGGCTATTACACTAAAATCTTTTCCTCTTTCATTTTCCCATGCTCCTCAATAGCAACTATGGGCCCACAGAGCCCCAAGGAGGCACCAGCTTTATGAGGCAGCAAGTTGGACTTCTCTGGGGTGAAATCCTCCCAAAACCAAATAAAAGCAGTGGTTTATCTGCCGTGCCCTTATGAATGGTCACAAAACCAGTGACTCTTCCTGTCACTGCTGGTGGGGTGATAAGTGGCAATGATGCTCCTTGGAATCAATCACCTACCTTGTCCCGTCATGTTGCCAACCGCTTTGTATCGTGCCTGATAGAAAAGGTTTCTGAATTTGGCAGAGCCCTGAGCTGTTATCGGAAAATGGGTCATAAATTAAAACCTCTTTTCTTTCCCTCTGGAAAAAACCCTGGATAATAACAATCCATTCCAAACCACCAGTCGCCTTGACATCTCAAGGGAAAAAAGCCAAGGAGAGGTGATATAACAGAGGATGTGATGCTGCATCAGGCTTTGGCTGGGAATTTTTGCAACAGACCCAAACTCCTCCTGATTCCCCCCAATCTCAACCCACAATCATCACTCACCACTCAGGATTCTCCTCTTGTAAAGCTAAAAGGGGGAAAAAACCCATGAAAACAACCCACATCCTGCAATATTTGTTCTTTCAGTGCCGGAGCTACAAAAAAATGCAGTGTCAGAAGATCCTACAAACTGCAAGTTGTTACCTGGATATATTGATTTAAAGTACCTGTCGGACTTGATTTTTGAAAGTGTGTTTGATTGCTGGCAGGTTTATAGGATTATGGGTTTAATTGGATGCCTGCGTTTTACTGGATATAAGTGAAATTTATGGCTGTACCATCAGCCGTGAGAAAAGCATCCCTCTGCCATCCTCCTCTTCGCTGGTGAGCAGAGGGAGAGGCAACCAGCGAGTGGCAGAGGGGGCTTGGGACAGGGAAATAAGAGAAAAAAACATCTTAAAATGACTGCCAGGGAGTTAAAATGACATTATCAAGATTGCAGAGCCGGGCAAGCCAAAATTAAGAGTTGCAGGAATTGAAGCTACCTGTGAGATAAAGACAAGGCGGTTGTTAATTGCCTGATTGCATATTATTTTCGGAAGGGCTGATCTGCATATGCCAAATTTGCATAATGCAAATGCTGTGGCTGCTTTTGTGAGGCTGGTGGTGGGACCCGAAATGGGGGAAGTGTTGGAACTGGAAGCTGTGTCCTTGCAGGGGACCCTCTGAGTGCCTCCACACTGGGTGGTAGCAAAGCCAGTTGGTACCAGGAACTGGTTAAATCACAGAAAGCACAGAATGAAAGAGAGTGATGGAAAGGGCTGGTAACAAACCTCATTGTCCTTGCAGGGCATATCCTTGCCTTCACATTCAGCCTCACTCCATCAACTTTTCTATGCTCTCCTGGCTTGCAACAGATTTTGCAAGGTATCCTCTGGGATCCTGGGAAAAATCTGCCTTTCTGTTCCCGCTGGACCATGTCAGCTCTTTGCAGTAGTTTCTGTCATGCTGCAGCTTTTCTCGCCCTAAACCATTCTAGCTCTATCCTTTGTGGGGCACCTGAGCTGGTATAGGTGCTCAGAGCCCCCCTCTGCTTAGGAATTTCTCTGCATGGTTGTGCCACTGGGCAGCCAAACCCCAGCCTTGAGCTAAAATGAGGATATTTCCATTGCAGTTCCCCAAGATACTTATTCCTGGGGCCAAAGCAGACCCACTGAGCTGATAGCATCATTTTCCAAGCTCTTAGAAACCAGATAAATCTTCAAAGAGCCACTGAGTGAGACATATCCCCCCTGTTCAAAGCCTGGTCCCCCCTTCTGGCACAGCTCTGACATCCTCTGCCTTTCATCCCACCTGAAGAACATCTCTTTTCCCAAAATGCTCCGAGGGTTCCTTTTTTCTTTCACCACTACAGTCATGCTCCCCCCATTTCGCCTCTTTCTATAATGCTTAGTTGTTTATTGCCTTGCCTATACCCCACTGCTGAGTCCTTCCCAAAGAGACTTTGCCGACCTCTGAGAGTTTTCAGTGCACTCTCCTTGCAGGCTTCTTGCTTTCTTTCCCAGGTGCTATTTTTCTTGCTCACTATTTTGATGGAAAGTCTTTTCCTGATGGATAGCGCTAAGTCAATCCTTCCCCAATTCCTGCAGGGGAGAAGAGAAAAAAACCCTTTCCTTTCAGTCTTCCATCACCTGAGTTTCCAATCACTCATGTCAGGATTTCTCCCCTCACCAGGATCTTTAATGAGTGCAGCTGATAAAGACAAACCCATCTCTCCCAACAGATACAAACTGCAATTTTTTTCCCATTGCTTCCTTTTCCTCTTTGTTGTTTTTTTTTGTTTTTTTGTTTTTTTTTTTTTTGTTGTTGTTGTTGTTGTTGTTGTTTTGTTGGGTTTTTTTGGTTTTTTTTTGGTGTGTGTGTGTTTTTTTTTTTTTTTGTTTGTTTGTTTTTTTTCTGAAGAAGTCACCAGAAGAGGCTTTCCTCCCTAGGAGCAGCAAATCCCCATTCATCCTCACTCTTCTCCATCACCTAAGTGTTGAGCAGCCCCACCTCCTGCCCTATGACATTAGTATGGACACTCAACCCTTATTCCAAAAGATGCAGTTTGCCGATTGTAAAACCCAAAATGGACCTTATGAGGGTGATGGGAAAATTGCTGGGGCAGCCAGAGCATCATCTCCTGTCTTGGAGATTTTTAGCCCTCTATAGCCTCAAAAGGCTGCAGCACTCACTGCATGCACATTAAGGCAGAAAGGAGCTTTACATTGCTTTTTGCTGGACTCAGGGATGAATCAAGAAGTAAATGATGGAGAAGAGATCTGTGCGAGGGGAGAAATAATATTTAGGGCTGGTAGGACAGCTTTAATTAAGCCTAGCTTTACATTGAGATCCCTTATTGCTGGCAAAGGAGTTGTGGGGACTAGTGGCAAGGCAGGTGACCACTGGGCAGATGGTTTCCACTATTCTTTGCCCCCTTTTGAAGCTGAAATCTTTGTCAGAGAGCCTATTTATTCGTGTTTTAAACACTTTTCGCCCCTTCCTCTGGGGATTTGCTTGTGTTTTAAGGAGGGGCTATTAAAAAAATCAGTAAATTCCTATCGAAAATAGACACAAATCAAATCACTCTCATACAGCTCTATTTTATAACTTGAGGATGTGGGGTTTTTTGTAATAATAATTAGTCATAAAATCGAATGAACAAAAGAGATTATTAAATCCAACACAGGCCAAACCACCAGCTGGTAGAAGTTGGCATAGCTCTGTGGGGAGCTAACCCTTATTCACACCAGATCTGGTTTGCCATCATTGTCGGGATGAAAATACAGCAGAGACAGAACAGGGACACAGCATGAGAATAGCTGCAGCTCTCCTCTCACTGGGTGGGCATCTATGAATTTAAAATGGCTTTAAATGAGGTAAATCCCTTCAAACAGCTGCTTGCACTGGAGCTTGATGACTTTTGAGCTTTGCCATTTGAGCCCATATTCAGTGACAAATATACAGGGCAAGGTGCTGCTTTGGGCCCTAAGAGAGGCTAATGCAACCCAAAATGTGTCTTTATTCCATCAGCTCATCCTGGACTCAATCCAATGCATTCTGGCCCAGCAGTGTGCTTTGGAGGCTGCATTGGTGCTGTATTTGGGGTGATTGAAGAGCAACTGCAGGGAGAGATGAGTGATGCTCACACAGGCTCATTAAACAGAAAGAAATTCAGGACAGGAGCGCACCAGCTCCTGAACTATTGCCTTTTCCAG
>JBCJKH010060731.1:3129-24948 GCA_039877255.1 Loriculus beryllinus | reverse complement strand
CAATAAAGATAAAAGTAATGCTTAACATGGAATATCAACTGTGCCTTTAGCATATGCAAAGACTCTCTTGAAAAGAAATATAAAAAGTTATGCTGATATCCTCAACCTTTTAAACCCACCACAATCTCCCTGGTATTTTAAAATCTTGTATTTAATAATTAATAATGTTTTCTGCTAAGTTTCAATTTTAAGGTACTTTACACTTGGTGAATCAAGTATGGCAATCATTACAGTTTACAAACCATTCTGGTTTTAAGCTCTTACAGTAAGGCTGAATAAACCAAACTTCTTATCTATTTTCTAAATAGTAAATACTTCTTATTTAGCAATATAAATATTAACAGATCTCATGGCTGGAATTTCTGGGACCAAGTTATAATAAAGAAAATATAAATTAGTGGCAACTATATTAAATTAATTAATTCCAGGTCAAATTGTAGAAGAATAATTACTTGATAAATTCATATCTGTTTAGAGTTTAGAATATCTTTCAGGTTTATGAACTACAACTGAACAGATGCCCACCACAAAGAGTTTTCCTAATGTTGCATTACCACAACCTAGGGAGTCAGAATACACCAGCTTACCTTGCAAGGGGAACAGCATGACTGAGGAAGTCCTTGAAAACAGATGTTCTTTCAACTAAAGTTTTCGTGCTGATAGTTTGGTTTTGTTTGTTTGGTTGCTTTGTTTTTAATCCAGAAATTGTCCAAGGACACTGCTTGTTGTAATAACTCCCTTTTGGGGTTACAGGAAGCAGATCCTTCCAGATGTGGCCTTCAGTTCTTGTATTTACAGTATTAAAGCCAAGAAGACATGAACTCAAAAATAAAAGGATGAAGATAGCTAAATTAGTCATAAAAAACATTGCTTTACCTGGATTGCCAGAGCAGAACTATTACATGCAAAGCTTGAAGAATAGGCTTAGCAGTTACTAGCTCAAAGATGAAGATGTCAGACTTCAATTCTTTGGCCCTTCGTGCTCTATTCATCTCTGAAGCCACATCTATCCTTCCAGTTCATGTTCTGCCATGCTTTGACCTAATCTCTAATTGACCAAATTGCTCTTCAACCAGCCATACCAAATACTAAACTAGATGTATTTCTTCCAGCACTACGTTGCAGCCATAAATAAAAAATTAATGCTGTTTAGCATTAACAATATAATCCAATTATAAGCAAAACAAACAAAAATTAAAGATAGCCTTCCTAGTTCAAACCGTTACTTTCTGCTAGTTAACTGTAGGGTCCAGGTGCAGAATATGGGCAGTGGATGTTTCTTTTGTCTGGATCTAGATTTCAGAAAGCCGAACCAGAGGATGGTCTGCATTGGACTATGAAGTGTAAAAGCAGTGGGAGCCTTGGATTCTATAAGAGCAGAAAAAAAGTGTCAAGGGCCGTGTGCTGGTGTCAGGACAATGCTCTCCTGCACCATTTGGGAGTTTGTACATTAAAGCAGCATCTGTTGGGCAATGGCTGTGGACAAACATACCTAACCCCTGCTGGTGTGGTAGGAGCTCTTCTTTACATGCATTAATGACGCTTCCATGTTTGGTTATTTGGTTATTAAGGATGTAGTTTGAATTTTCAGTTTGGAAAAACACTTGCCCACTCGGAGTTTTACTATTACTTATTTTCATAACTTTCATACAGCATAAGTTAGCAGAATTTAGTGGAGGTGACAGACCCATGTCTGGAGGTAATTTTGGCCTAAATAGAATAAAACAGAGCATTCAGATGAAAATTTTCAGGATGAATTTGGATGCTTACTCTCGAATATACAACTTGGAAAAAAAAAAAGGTGAGGACAGATACACTTTTCAGTAGTACTACAAATTAACGATAATTGTCTGCCTTCATTTTATACCTGTCGGAACCAGCAAGAGCATCAGGAAGTGCCTTCAGAACAGCTTTATAGGGAAACTTCTCAAGCCTGTGCCATGGAATTGACATACTTGGGAACAAACAGGAGTTAGTCACTGTGCAGCTACAGAGCTATGACCTCACTGGGATCATGAAGACATGCTGGGATGGCTCACACAACTGAAGTGCTGCAGTAGAGGGATACAGGCTCTTTAGGAAGGGCAGGATGAGGAGGTGATGAGGGAGAGTGATGGAGAGCAGCTGGAATGCATGGAGCTCTGCCTTGGGATTTGTCAAGAGTTAGTAGAGAGCTAATGAGTGAAGATTAATGGGCAGACCAACACAGTCTGCTCTTGCAGTTGCTATCTGCTGTAGACCTCCTGATAAGGAAGAGGAAGTAGAAGACGTCTTCTAACCACTGGAAGAAGCCTCACATTCACAGGCACTTGTGAAAGTCTCTCATGGGGGACTTTTTAACCACCCTGATGCCTGCAGCCAGTAGAAATGCATATAGACTAATTTTGAGAAAAACACAAAAAAAGCTTTTGGATTGAAGAATGGCTGAAAAAGGCTTGGAGCTCTTAAAAAGCTACCTTTTTGTAGTGTAATCCACAGCATTCTGATCACTTTGCTTGTAAGTAAAAGATTGCATCAGAAATACCTAACCAGAAACACTATCAACTGCTCCAGGTAACTTACACAGCTCTGACTAATAAGCTAGTCTAAAATGTTTTATGAACATTATTCCCCCACCTTGTATTTATTAAATGAAATATTCTTAAAAGTTTATAGCTAAGAAATGAGTCATGAAATGTCCATATTTTCTTAAAATTAAATTCAGAAATTGCAACTTAAAGAAATGTTCCCTCAAATTACTTGCTTAGATCTCTACTTCTGCAGACATAAATGTATTTCTTTATGAGCAATTTAGAAAGGATTTAAAGTTTCTTGCAATATGCTATTTTTGGGGGGCATCATAATGAGCAAATGAGAAATGCATAAACGTAAGATATTAAGACTTGGTAATTCACAAATACCTTTATTTCTATTCAGTTTAATTCTTTGACTAATATTCAGAACTGAGAAGTATTTCTGAACTTATCTGACTAATGACAAAAGTAATAATGAAAAAATTAGATGGCACCTTGTTGAAACAGCAGCTTCAGGAATGAAACACTTTCACACAAAGAAATTTTAAACTGTCATTTGCAGTGTTACTGGATGGATAGGAGTGGAGCTGGCCCACTTGTTATCAATATTACAATTAGCTGTCATATTTGCTTTTTTGGCATTACAGTCAATTTTTAGATAAGGTGAGAAGCATATTGCACTTAAGCTTCTAGCCTTTGCCTTTCTCTGCAAACCTGTTTACATGAGACAACCACTTCCTCAAAATCTCCAGAAAACGAAAGATTGCTAGATATTAAAAATTCCACTCATGTCCTGCCATGTAAAAGTGAACTGAAGGGAGTTACAATGTTTATGATGGTTCTGAACAACGGATTTTGTACATTTTGCTGTGTCAGAGGCAAGTCCTTTAGGAAATTCGAAACATTTGTGACAAAGCACACAACTCTTTTCTGTCTTAATCAGCTGGAATACTTTTAAGAACATAGAACTGAGGTGAGAAATGTGGCTTTGTTATATGTAGAAACTTTGGTTCAGTGCCTGTGTAGCTCTAGACTTCCACTCAGAAAGAGTGAAAAATAGAAAAAAAAAAATCTCCATTTTTTGGTGCATAAGTTAGAAATTTTCATGACTTTCTGTGTCTTAAATCTGTTTTGACTTGGCTGAGTTACTATGGTTTTATAAATATTGTTAATTCATGCACAGCAGTTCTTTATAGCAAGTGGCTTTTACAAATTATCACTTGAATTTTTATTGTCACTATGCACATGCGCTGAGCTGAAGCTGAATGGATCTCTAGACCATGTGATTGAAAAAACGAGAGGTAGGAACAATCTCTAGATTTTCAAATTAATCTTTTCATTTTGCTTTTATCTGGAATCACTTCACTTAGATTTATGCTCCACTTGCAGACATAATGACCTGAAATATAGTAAAGGAGGCTTCCCGCAATCTGAAGAGTCAGCTGCAATTTTGTTTCTTTCGCTTTTCTGCTGCCTTAATAGAAAAATAAAGCTTGTCTTTGGCCTTCCCTCCTCAGGAGGTAACTTAACATGCCAGCTCTAGAGCAGAAAAAAAGCGCCGCTGAAGGCATCTCCTGGAGCTTCCCAGGGCCTCTTACAACCCTGCCTGGAAGCACTTTGCTACCCTTGCAGCAGATATCTGTCTCCAGTTTAAGGCAGTGTTCTGCCCCTCCACTACAGACTAGTGCAACAGAACAGAGCTGAGCGAGGAGGCAGGAGGGATGCCTTCAGCAGAGACACAGGGTAGAAAGAGCTGACAACATAGAAGTAAATGAACACTTACTATGTGTGTAATTACACAGTTCTCACAATATCTCTGAAAAAGATCCTTTGAGAGGATTGTTATTTCTACACTTGCATATGCGTTACTGCAGTCCAATCTGTAGCAACTCATATCCTAGGAAAGAATAATATTTTGTAAATTACTTCTTAGCTGTTAAAAGAAAATATTAGAACAAACAGGATGTTTCATCCAAGCAGCGAACAAATTGGTAACACAGGTCAATTTAATTTTACTGCAGGTAATAGTATTGTTTAGGCATTTCTTTGCTATGAAACAGTATGAGGCTTTAAACCCTGCATGCCAGCTTGGACCTTATTTTCTATGAATGAAGCATACTCTGAAACATTTCTGTAAAAGTGCACTCTTCTGTTCTTCACTGAGGTGCTCAAGTCTACTGATTTGTGAAACTACGAAACTCTTGATAAAATTGCAAAGTGCTCTGATACCAGTAATAGCCTTCTTTTCAGCGCTCATCTTGATCTTTAGTGTCTGTCAAAAGTATGAACTCCTATATGAATATAATAGTTCTGAACATCCTACATTGGAAGCAACTGCTTTTTTTTGTCCAACTTGCTGTTAAGATTAGATTAAAAATCGGTGTAAATCTTGATTTTAAGAAGCATACTACTGGTGAAACCCAGCTAAGAATTTGGCCCACAAAAGACTGTATAAATGAGATTTGTATTTCTGAAATCCACACAGAGAAAAAAAATCAAATTAGTTAAAAAATGTTACGATATTTCATTCATTAATAATTGATCTTCTGTTAAAACTTAATGCAATGTCTGTTGAATATTCACTTCTAATACTTCAGAGGAGAGTGCTTTTAAACAAAACTCCTGATACTTAGGTGGCAGAACAAAAATTTCTGCCATGACCTGGCATCCTCAGAAATGAGAATTCTGGATGAATGAATGAAGCACAGAGCAGGTATGAGGCACCAATACGGTGTAGTGAGGAGTCAATTTTGACTCAAACTTCAGAAGAATGTTCTGTCAATCATCAGGCTTTGAAACAACCTTTCAACAAGAGTGGGAGCAAGTACTCTAATGACTTTCAGTTACCACTTAGATGACATGAAATGACTATAAGATGCCATTGCCTGTGGTTGCCTGGAATTGGTAACTCAGATCTCTTTCTGTTCTGTATTTGTATGTAGATTGACAGCTCTTGCTTAGGCTGGCAAATTGCTTATTAGGAATTTTTATTTATATAATGGAAAACCAAGGAAAATTTTGGTTTGCTACTCAAGAGGGTCACCTACAGACATAATATTGTAAAAACAATTTAATACCTCTTTTGCATTAGCCTTCACAAAAAGATCAACTGCAAGCAGACACAATTAATACCAGCAAAAAAGGGGTAAGATCTCACTCAATAACAGGAAGAGGAAAGGTTACATAGTGCTTAAATAACAGATAAGCTTCATTCATCTTAGAGGTCTTAGCTGATTAAAATAGACTCAGAAGGCTTAGTGGTCTTTGAAAAATTATGGAGGACAGATGAGATGATGTAGGACTGAAAAAAAAGCAAATGGACTGCTGTTTTTAAAAGGGAAAAAAAGAATAGTCTTGTTTAGTTTCAACCTCTCTATCCTCAGTCTAACACTGTTCTGTAAGGTAAGAAGGTATGCTTATTAAATCTGCAGATACCACAAAGCTGAAGAGACTGTAAATATCTTGGAGAGCAGTGTTAAAATTCAGTTATGTGTCTTACAGATTGAGAGTGGTCTGGAAAAGAAAGGATGACTGTGCAATAGGGACAGGTGAGAAGTATTACAGACAGGCAGGTAAACACAACTGCACAAGTATGGAAGCGGATCAACTAATTAGGTAGTAATTAGTCACAAAAGAATCTCAGGGCTAATGTGGAAAGTGATGAGCTAGCAATGAACATGCCAACAACCTTACATTATGAAAAAGGGAAATGACAGAACTGGGATATATGAACAACAGTACAACTGACAAGATACCAGGCATTTTCTTTCTGTTCTTTTCAGAGTCAGTGATGGCTCACAGTAGATTGTATATGTTCAGTTTTGAGCGCTGTACATCAGAATACAAAGGCTGATGTAGAAAACATGATCTACGAGCAAAGACTGAAAAGACTGAGATTGTTTAGCCAAAAAAATTGAACTGCAGTAAGAAAGGTTTTGTTTAGTCATCAGGAAAAAACAAATTCAATTGGAAAGGATTAGGAACAGACTGCATAGGAAGATTATGGAGTTTGCAGTATGAGAAGGCAGCTATGAAGATACCTATCAAGAATAACAAGGATGTGGCTGATTCCGTTCTGGACATCAGGGATGGACTACATGACTTCCTGAGGTCCCTTTTAACTTTGCCTTTTAGTGATCAAGAACAAAAGATACTGAATATGGTTTGAATAATATATAGAGAAACACTGGGAGTCTTTAAGAATTAGAAAACTGAAAAAGCAATTTGTTATTTTTAAGTTTTCCATTCACAGAGTCCAACCAATCTAAATAGCTTTAATTCTTCCAATGGAACGCAAAGAAAATATTTCACAATATATTTCCAAGTAATTATACTAATATACAAAAAGTTCCAGTACTCTTATGGTAGCTGAAGAAAAGATAATTTTACTCAGACAGTATCATTAGGTCTAATTCAGTGTGAACAATAAAGCTGACTGGATTATGAATCTGGAAGAAGAAAAATTCAGTCTGTACAGACCTAACAGCAGGTCTTTACGATGGCTGACCTAAAGAACGGTCAATTTTTTACACAAGTAAATTAAGACATTAAATGAGATGGCTAAAATTGTATTTTAAGCCGCCTGCATTATTTCTTACATTTGTTGTTGTTTGGTTTTTTTTTCAAAACATTTTATTTCAAAAAAAAAAAAAAAATACTGATTGGTTCTTAATGTCCTGAAATTAAAACACTTATATAGACTTACAAGATACATATGGTCTTACTTCTATAGCAGTCAGTCAGTTATAGGTTGGAGAAGGCCTTCAGTGACCTGGAGGCTCCCAGAGGCAGAACACATACCAGGATTGTCCACACAGCAAAGTTTCCATTAGCAAGGTGAAGTGCAAGTTCACAGTGCATTAGGCTTGCTGAAGTGCTCCCATGTGTGGACACTCCTAAGTGCAAGGGACCATTTTCTACTTCGAGGCTAGACTGACAGGTGGACGAATGCAAAGAAAGCATACAGATAAATCTCATTTCATTAAGCAGCCCAGCTAAAGACATCTGGAAGGAAAGTACAGTGACTGAATTCCTAGTTGCCAGAAATCACAGGAAATATGTGGTGATCAGGAACAACTTAAATCAAAATACAAAGAAAATAGTTATTTCTTCTGGAGTTAAAAGAGATCATGAACTGCTGATTAGTGTCACTGCCTGTTAAATCAATAAGGAAAACACAGAATCACTTTACCATTACTCCCTTTTAATTGTGCACTAAAGGGATTGTCTGAGACTTTATTATAAGCACAAAATTTAATGTATGTATAGTTAGCAAAGGTCAGTTATCTTTTAAGTGCCCTTCCTATTTCCCATAAAGGAAAAGAGCCTCACAAATAGTGTTTTTTTCTTCCTAGCAAACAAACTTCAATCTCTTATTGACGGGATTCAATAGAAGCAGTGTTTAAAATGAGTTTTAGATATTGGAGGACCAGATACTAGGAAAGCTATTCACCTCATTTAAATTCCATATGGATATTAATGCATTTCCAATAAATGAGTTACACCATGTAGCTTCACTTAACTGAGTAGGATTTTTTTTTTTCTTTGATGGCATATTGGGGTTACAGTCGCAAATGGCTGTTATGGGTTTTCAAATATCATGAAGGAAAATTATCATAGCAGGAAAGCAGTAAAACCATAAATTGCTAGAAGTTAGCACAGAGAACTGCTTCGGCAGGTTGGGCATTGTGCCCGATGAGGCTGAGTGGCACAGAAATCTACAGCTTCTGATATGTGCTGGCAGCTGAGGGATTTAAGAAAGGCTTTTGAGTGTAGCAAGGGGGAAGGCTTGTGCAGGGAGAGGGGATGGGTTGCACGGACCAACTGGGGGCATTGACGCAGACATGTAATGAGTTACAGAAATGCCTCAGCCTTCTCTCATAGTGAATTTTACACCCCACTTTCTCAACACCCTGCCCCTTCACTTTCTTCTGCCACAACAGAAGTTCACACTTTCCCCACAGGAAAATCTTCCCTCAAAGTCCTTGCAGGAAATTGCTCCTGCCACACGTCTTCTTCCAGAGACAGGTTCCTTAAACTCCAGTTATAATTAATAAATTCTCTAATCAGTAAAATCTGCTCCAAATCAATCTCTTCCCTATATCCTAGATTTCTATACACCCAGATCTTTTCTGCTTGATACATACAATCTAGGTATTTAATAGAGCTTTTGGTACCTTTCTGATCATGTCAAGATACCTCATAATTAGCCTCTGCATCTCACCCTTTCTGTACCACACCTTCCCAGGCAATTATTTCTCCTTATTGTTTTTCAAGTACCTTCTTTCCCAGCTGGCAAAGTTCATATCTTTCATGATGAAAATGCCTTTTCTTCTTTCCATCTGCATCACCGCATAATAATTTTTAATCAAGTATTTCTTATATTCCAATTCTCAATTAAATGAAATCATCACTAGTGCTAAGAATGCTCCCTGGAAGTTTAGAAATGATCAGGCACAGAATATGCAGGTTCTCCTGTTACCTGCAAACATATATACAACAAAACCAGCTTATACCCTGTCTTTGCCATGCTCAAGAAATACTTCTGTATTTCTTGCTTTTTTTTGCTTTTAGGTTTCTTGCTTTTAGTTGCTAGAAAAATGTCAGAAGCTTTACTGACTTCAGCTGATAAAGCTGCATTTAGGAAAATGTAGATTTAGAAATTTGAATGTGTCACATCTTCCACATGTATGTAATTTTCCTATATCCATGATCTCTGTGGCTCATTTTTCATGGCTAGTTTTCATTAAATAAACATGTTTCAGCATTCTTTCTACATTTATTTCCAATTTTCCATGTTTCTGTATCTTTGTATTAGTAATGATAAATCGCTAATATAATGGAATAAATGATGTTTTTGTTAAAAATGCATTGCTTTCATTTCTATGAAGAAATTTCAAATTCTAAAGAATACGAATAGACCTAAAAAAAGACATTAAAAATACCATTTAAAGTGTAGAACTTGGAGTACAGAAAGAGAATTCAACCTTTCTTTTCTTTTTGAAAAACTAATGCATTTAATCAAAGGTTTAATTCTTTCAAAAGCTTCAATTTTCCCAACTTTTCAGAGCACAGTGTTAGAGCTGAAAACCTGTGAGCTAGTGCTTTACAAAATTCCATTGACACAGCAGCCAGTTAAAATAATGTCCTTTCACTTAACCACATTTAACTGAAATAAAGCAACACAAGATTTAATAGCTTCCAGCAGTGCCCAGTGATGGAGTGGGTAGCCCAGATTGCAACAGAAGGTCATGGGTTCATTCAAAGGGCATGGTGCACATAAACCCTCTCATAAGGTAACAGGCCAAAAGTACATTTGATTTGACTAGATGCAACTACACTGGAGTTATAGTTGATTGTATTTGGCTTGGATTTAGTGGAGAGATAGAACAACAGGAAGAGACAATGTACGATCTACTCTAACAGTTTGCAGCAATCCTACTTTAGCCCATGAATGAAGAGTGGAATATAGTAGACATCAGCAATATTCTTCTTCTAGACACTGACTGGAAGCAGACAGTTATTTAGCAAAAAAATAATTAAGAGTGGAAATAACTTTAAAAAGCTCTTATCTAGAAAATTATATAGGCATGATTTCTCTCAATATCACGGTCAAAGCAAAGAAAATAATAAGATAAAATGTGTAAGATCACAATGTTAAATACTATCACTCATTGTCAAGGTATATTATGAAACCAAAATATTGTGATCAGCCACAGTCTTTACTATTATAGGGCCAGTTACGGATGAGGGGGTAAGAACAAATAGGTAAGTTGTGATTACAGGGCTCAGCAACTCCTTACAATGCTCAAGATTTTTGCCTATGCGATGAATATTTCAGATACATCCTGTGATCTTTACATTCTTCACTGACAAGGAGACAAGATGCATTTTGCATCTGCTAAAGACTTCTGATTGGCACATACGTTGAAAGACTGGCCCAAGATTGAAAGACAGAGTGTTCCTCAAAAGCTGTAGCCATGAAATATTTATTCTTTTCTCTTTCATACAAATGCATTTGATGACTGTATGACATAAAGTGCCACTAATAGCTCTGGACAAAATTATATGGCTCTAAAGACTATTAAACTATTATTCCTGGAGGGTGGAAAAGGTTTTATTTGACACATATGATCACAATAGTATTAGCAAGGTTTTGTTTACAACTTAGCCTGAAAAAACTGTGTTACATTTTCAAGTGCTTTTTGCACTGGTAAATTCAAATCTGACAATCACAAATGGCAACAATGATAAGTGTGATATATTTTGTAGGTATTTTATCTCACAATCTCTTGAATAGGATGTTTATTAATTTTTAAAAACTTTAAGCATTCAACTAAGGGCTAATGAGTGCTAATGACACTGTTCAAAATATGTTTTGTTTGTACCTAAGTGTATATATTTTACAGAGTAAGTCATAGGCACATGAATCCCCAAATGTTATTTAAATCTCTGAAGTCAGCTGAAAAGCAAAGACACTCATACATACATAATGTCTAGCATGACAATCTGAAAATTATGTGAAAACAAAAAGGCTCCTTTGTAAAAGTCTAATTAAAATGTTCTGATAACAAGACCTATAAGGCATTCCTGCATCACAGAAATCATTATACTGCGAATTTTAAATAAAAATTTTTAGGACACTTGTATCTGCAAACAGTATAGAATACTAAAAAACTCACAAAAATTAAGAGACCTGATAAGATACTAAAATACTATTAGGCTAAATGAATACAGTTATCATCTTGTAGACCACATTATCTCAATATCATTTACAATCATTTGTGTTTCATAAACCTCCTGCTACTGCAAATCCCTCAGTTGTATTTGCCATTGAATTGCCTGTTTATTATTATTAGTGGCTGAAGAAATGCAGTACAGTCATGCAACATTTTCTAAAGTAGACTAAAAATGCATTCCTGAGAATTCACTTTATCTTTCCCTTCCAAAGCGGTAACTGCTGTGTTAAATACTTTTGCCAGAGCAACCAGAAGGGCAAAAGAACCCCACAAAAAACCCGAAGTAAATTAGGCAGTGGTATCATGCCTAAATCAATCACAGACATTACCTTTTAAATAGTGAGTTGATACTACCAGACTGTAGTTTAACAGTCACATGAAGAATTTTTGTTTTGGGAAGTCAATTTGCTTAAAAGACCTCTTAATATACTATAAGCAGTCATTCAAACCTTGCATGTTGACTGAAGTATACCACTATTTATGCATACATGCACCCTCTCTCCCACCCTACCAAAAAAAAGAGGCTGCCTGAGACTGCCATTTGAAACAGTATGCAATCAGGAAAGGCTATGCTACAACATGAAGTGACAGCAAGTATTGCTTCCTCTTGATTCAGACATCTTCTGAATAGGCTGCTAGACTTGCTGTGACCATTTTGTGAAAGGGACAATGCTCACTACTTGAATTTGGCATATACTTTCCTCCTCTCAAAATACCAGGAATCTGTTTTAGGTTATGATGAGTTCAGTGTAATGATTCTTATATGGTTTAATACTCAAATTTGAGCAGTAAACATGCATTGGTATTTGGTTCTATAGACTTGAAATATGTTTTTTGATGAATAGTATAACCATAAAGTTGGACGTATATATCTTAAGTTGCTTTACTGTTCTACTGCAAACTGAATAGCTTACATCAAACGCCACACTTTTTAGACAGAACAATAAAACCAGTTCTTGTCATCTTGCAAGGCTCTTGCAATAGTGTGTAAATGTCCTGAATAACTAAGCCTTAGTGTGCCTGTGAGTAGTTGTTTGAAACCTTGAAAGGCAAAAGACATGGTAGGAAGGACGGACAGGGGAATCTGTTCAGGAGGTCCCCTGTGAGTAAGTGGTAGGGAATGTGTGATGTTTTTTATGCTGCTTTTCCTTTATCTTTTTTTTTTTTTTAATTATTATTTTTAATTATTTTTAAAAAGGAAAAAGAAATTAACAGAATCTGTTATAAACTAAAACAGTGCAGCTGCATAGGGGACCAAGCCATGAAACTTGAGAACTGTGAACTGTGAATGAGGCTTTACTGCAGGAGGTCAGAACTGGCCAGCTGGCCTACCACTTGGCTCACCAAGAAACCAAACAGAAGAGTAAACAGTTATGGTTCCATGATGGGGATGGAGTAATTAGATACAGTAAGTCGCAGTGTTTCTCTGATGTTCTTTTTGTTTTTCCTTTCAATAAAGTACTCTTGGCTAAGGCATCTGATTCATATTTGCAATAAGAGAAAATTAGCTGATTGAGCAACAGAAAGACTATTTTAGTTTTCCCAATTTTCTTTGTGGGAGTTTGAGTTTCTGTTTATTACTCCTGAAATTTGAGACTGCCTGTTGTTGCTGCTGCTAATCATGCAGCTAAGTGGGTGACAGGGCTGGTCTGAATGCTGACTGTGAATGATTGCTCATAAACACCCAGGGAAACTCAGATAGCTATATCAACTGTAAACCCATGCAAATACCTGAAAATACCTATGTAACAAGTAACGCTCATAGACACTCCATGTCCATGTACACTACAGCATAACTTATAGTGACTTTTTCACTTTTTACACATAAACACACAATTTACTGTCTCATTTGGGAATTACATTATGGAGTTTAAGGTATGTATACTCTACCACCTTTTCAACTACATCAATTTTACCATTTACCCACTGGAATTCTCTGCTGAATATCAAGATAAAAAAACCACCATAATATTCTTTAATCCACTTGTATCTCTAGCTACCTATCATTCATATAGTTGGAGACTGGCTTGGGATATTATGGAGCTTGCATGAGAAAAACATAGCACAACTATATATTATAAATATCTAAATATATGTACTAATAATAAAGTTATCAGGTAATGTATATCTTATCTAATAGCTACGCTGGTATTTGCTATGATATGTAGTACATATAACTGGCACACACTTTTTTGGATTTCTGAGTCTATGTTCAGCACTTCAGCTATCTTTTTTTTAATTTAATTTCTTATATTGCTTCAGCCTTTCTATTTATATTGGCAGTTCTTCTATTTATATTGGCAGGAAGCAATGTAAGTGACATTGCAATGACTCCAAAGTCAATGGAAGATTTTCATTCCTGATCAGACAGTTATATTGCACAGATGATTCATTTCTGTTATAGCTTCAGGATTCACAGGCGGCACCAGAACCACAGTACTGGTGAAAACATCTGGATTAAACAGAAAAGAGAAGAAAGAAATTCTACTTAATGTTGTCATGCTTTAGGCTCATAGCAAATGGGATCAAACACTTTACCCAAGTTTGACTCCATTTTACAAAATGATGCTTTGTCTTGAACAGGGAACATTATGCTTCCTATTCATGTTGAGCATTCTGTGCATTGCTTGACTCACTTTTCTTTTCTAGACATCTTTTCTGTATTTTGTTTTGGATTGCACAATGGATGAAAGCCACATGGCAGAAATGTGATCCAGGGAAGTAGATGTGCTCACTGATGTATACGGCACTTTATAGCAGCCAAAGCAATCTACTACCGTATGTACAAAAGGGGCATTGGTTCAGCTGTTGTCAAAGGCTATGTACATCAGCAGCAATTAAAGCAGTCCAACAGAAGGAAAACTGCAAAGTCAAACTGTTGGTGCTCAGGTCCTAATGTCCACATTAGGCATTTCATAGAAGAGGCAGTTCTCAGGGGCAATAGACTAGTTCCAAGGACTGAATGTCCATTACAGTAATGGTGCCTCAAGTGCACTCTGGAACATCTTCTACCTCAGTTTTAATCCATTTCAAGCATTCTGAATAGCTACTGAATATGAACAAATCTGAACAGTGGGGAGGACTGAATAGGAGATTTAATTCAGAAGTACACATCCTGATCTCAACAAAAGCACTAAAGTAGAGGCCCACAAAGAAGACTATAATTTCATGGTCTCCTTTAAATTACACTGCTTTTGCACACTTGGTTTACAAGATTAAGAATGCTTCTTTTCTTCTTTAGGATATTATGCCTAAAAATCTATATAGTCTTTGCTTGAATTGTCTATCTGTAATTATCTCTGGACTGCACAATTGAGAAGTTTTTCCTGGCTCTTGTTGGAATACCAAACCGAACATACTAAAAAAGTGCAGCTGTTTGATCTCTGAGTAGCTTGATGGAGACTGGCCAGAACACTGGAAACCACTAGCTGCTTTCAGGTGAAATTCATTTTTCAAGACCTAATTCACATTTTGTTCAGGTCAACAAAAGGTCTCTAGCAAGACTTAAACAGGATTAGTTATCAAAAACGTTCATTTTTTCACCCAGTTCACCTCTCTGGCTCATCTAAAACACTGGAACAAGACCTATATGAGAGAAGTGCCTGTGTTATTGTCTGCATATTCCATTTGACATGTCAGAACAGTCTGCTCCACATCCCATTCTTGGGCATCCTCCTTCTTGAGGTCTTCTAACCACGGGCAATGAAAGGGTCATGTGTTTTTTCACAATCATCTTACACTTAACTTCTCTTTATGTGACAAAGTGCACATTCACCACATAACTGTCCTGTGTTCACCAGACCACATGATGACAAGAGACAGGATTTTGACTAAGCAAAGTTTGGGCTGTACTTGTCTAGGAGATCAACAGAACAGAACAGGAAGGTAAAACTCTTCCTGGAAGTCATCTGTTTCTCTGGAGCCTTCTTTCCTACAATTCTATTTTTGAGTCATGATTTACAAGAAGATTGCAAAGTTCATTGTGTCTTTTGCTGGTTGTGCTTAGAAGGCCAGAAACACCATGCCAGCAGCCAAATTTTTGTCTGCCCTTCTGTCGTGAAGGACTGGCTTCTTTCCTTTCCTTCTTTCTTCTCTTGCCTTTCTTTTTATTGCCGGTAAATGATACACTATCAGCCCCAAGAAAGACACATGCAAATTAAAGAGGATGCATCCAGTGGTATGATTATATACACTTTCTGCTTTGGGAAAAAACTATTATTGCTTACTTTGTAAAGGACATGCTCTTCATAATATCTAATTAACATTTTCTCCTTTCATGGAAGAAAAATTGGTTGTAATTTAAGTCTCAGTCAATATTTATTGTGACTGATACTATATTAGTGATAAAATCTGTAAGTCATCTCTTTTAAAGAAAGCTACCCTTATTGAAATATTTGAGTTCCTTCTACATGAAATGAATAGTGACAACCAAGTCCCTCGTGGATTGCAAAGAGCCTCCAGAATTTCCTCCAGTTCTTTAAAGACTTATTATTTTCCTTTCTTTTCTTTTTTTCGCAGGGATTTATTAGGTGAAAAGAGCTGTCACAACTGTGTTTATGATGGAAATGTCTTTTCAAAGAAGACATTCATAAAACTCTAGACACATCTACTGTTACCCAGAGTTTTGCCCTTTGTACAGACAGATCCCACTGACTGTGGACCCTTTATTCTCACTTTTGATTTAATAATCTGTTTTGTTTTACAGGAGAGCAACAAGAATGGGGTTATGTACATCAAAATTAATTCCCATAATTTAGCTAAGAATTAATCCATTAACTGCTTTGAAGATTACTTTGAAGATCAAAGTATCAGACTGGCATCAGAAGCTTACTGAAAGCCAGCAGAAGACATAAGCATGGGCTTTATGTACACAGATGCAATAAAGTGCTCAAATATCTTCTCTATCTGTCTGTGACTATATGCTAAGCCTCTGAAACAGTGAGTTTCAGTAATCGAATTCAAGGATAATAGATGCATAGCTCAGAATGACCAATTCTTCATCTAGAAACAGCAGAGAGATTTTCTAGGAAGTTGGAAAAGGAACCATTTTGAGATCCCTGTGAATCTCATTGCTAAAGTAAAAGTTCAATTAGACCTTGCAATGAATAAGGATTTTATCAAACTCTTAAAGCATTTTCTTCTCTGATTGGCATCACTTTTCCCTGATTCCAAATTGTGCAAGGAGGTCTTTATGCAACAGCTGAGTTTCTCCTAAGTGTTCTGGTATTTTGGGTTTCTCTATATAAAATGAGACACATAAATGAGTTTCAGACAAAAAAAAACAACCCAATAAACTAGATCCTAGATTTGTTCTCACATGTTCTCAGAAACCTTCAAAGAGGCAAAACTTGGAATTGAATATATATAATTTTTGATGATTACAGATTTTTCTGTGCCCAATATAATGAGCCAGATAGCTTATGACTGTTTATATTGCTGAACACCATAATGAACTGTTTCACTGAGGGTTTTTTTTCCCACTATCAGCAGGTTAGCCATAGAGCCAAAGAAGAGTTCAAAAAAAGATGAGATCATACATGAAGAACAGAATTTATGTTTCTCCCTTGACATATTCTTATGTTCCAACCCTCTACCTACACAGAAAGATCATACTGAACTCTTTATAAAAGAGCTACACCTCATACAGACAAGATGTTTCAATTCAAATTTGCACTTTATTTATATTTAGGGAAATCTGAAGACAAATCCATTTAAATAAGGAAGGCATAATTCCAAAATTTTCCTATCATCTGTATAAAGCTGGTTATATACAGACCAAAGATGAAACTATGTATGAAAAGAAAATTCATTACTTAAGATAAAATACCAATATTTCATGAGGAAAGAGGATGGATAAGCTCCTTATAGTTCTTTGCTCTAAGAAAACTGTACATGCTTTCATTTCAAATGAAATGAAACATACATGCTTACAGTTTCAGAACTGTACATTCTTTCTTTGCATTTAAAAATTGTAATAAAGAATTCTTTTTTCTTTATTTGTAAAGAAAAGTATTTGTAAAGTTACTTAAAGTAACTCGTATTATTAAGAAAATATAAATAAATTATTGACATTATTTTTCATTTATAATAAACATAAAGCATATAAAAGTGGTGTAAACTGACTGGGAAACGGTGAGTAAGACTGACATTTAGGAAAACTATTACCTATTCATATTTCCTCTAAGGGAATTATGAAAATTTTAAAACTTGCTTTGCTGATTTTTTCCATTATAGGTAGATGTTTCCCTTAATTAGTTCCTTCTTTTGCCCATCTCTTGTCTGCCATACCTATTTTACAGTAAATATAGATGAAATATGTCATGTCTCCTCACAGAGTAGCAACCTTCCCTTTTTTGCATTTCCTGGACATCTTCTGTATCTTTTTAGTAGTACAAACTGCTAAAGTGAAAAGAAATTTGATACCTGATAAAGTGAGATAACTTTTTCTTCCTTAAAATAAAAAAAGTGCTTTTCTCCAAAGCTAATTCTGAAGGTCAGCTTCAGAGAGGGTCCTTAGCAGCTGAATTCGACTGACAAATAAGATGCCTTAAGTTGTCATTCCTCCTGACTCTGACTTTTAAAGAAAATCTTTATACATGGGATATTTATTTATTGTTTCATATGTAGATAATCCTTTGCAAGTGGTAAAGGAAAGGACACTAGAAAAATAGTAAGGAATAATACTACTGGAAGTGATTTACTTGGGCTTTGCTTGATAACAGGGCTGGAGCACCTCCTGGATGAAGACAGGCTAAGAAAAGGGCTGTTCAGGCTCAAGTAGTGAAGGCTGTGGGGAGACCTCATAGCAGCCTTCCAATATCTGAAGGGAGCTTCCAAGGACACCAGAGAAGGATTCTTCATAAGGGACTGTAGTGATAAGACAAGTGGTTTAAACCTCAACAGGGGAAGTTCAGGTTAGATATAAGGAAGAAATTCTTTACTGCGAGGGTGGTGAGGCAATGGAACAGGTTGTTCAAAGAAGTGGTAAACGCTCCATCCCTGGCAGTGCTCAAGTCAGTTTGGACAGAGCCTTAGGCCACATGGTCTAGTGCGAGGCATCCCTGCCCATGGCAGGGAACCAGATGATCTTAAGGTCCTTTCCAACCCTAACCATTCTATGATTCTAAATGTGTTGGAAAGAAATAATGAAATACTACATCATCTCTGAAAAAACGTACAAATTATATTTCCTGCTACAGAAATGGTTTGAGAGACATAAAAGACCATTATGTCATGATTCAGCAACAATTTACTCACAATTTAATAGCAAATTAGAGTCATACACTACCATTTATTGCCAACTGGAAAGGAAATAAATAAAAAGAGATTCTCTGTATCCAGGGAGATATTTTACATTTAGCATATTTGCTGGTTCTTAAATTAATGTGCTTCAGCCAGTAGTTTTCCTATGAGTATAGCCCAGTGATCTTCTAACTATTCTAGACTGCCTGAGGCCCTGTGGTCTTTCAATGTTTGCATTCATGCACAGCAGATGATGTCCAACAAGACTGTATTGCTCTTCAGAAGTCTTCTAGGAAAAGCTTTGCCATACCCAAAGCGCTTTTGACAGAACTTTGATTCATGCTGCAATCTGTGGACATTGATTTGAAATAAATTGTGACTGATGATCAGTCAATGACCATTGCCATGATCATTATGCCATCAGTAATTTATCAAGGTAGCGTTCCTGATGTCACACAGCCTGGGTAACTGAGGGGCAGAAGCAGAACCTGTGATTTTAAAATGTATTTCTAAGAATATTTAAAAATATTTCCAACAGTAAAATAATCTATACCATGGTTTAAGCAAATGAAGATCAGCCAGGGCTGAAATACAGCACTTTTGACAAAAAAAAAAAAAAAAAAAAATCCCTAGAAAAAGGTGATGATTTCATCCTTGGAACATTTAAATGAAAATTTTCTCATCAGATGGTTCAGCATAATTTGCCAGTATGCTCTGGAATGAAACAACTTGCTGGGTAAAGCAATCTGTCAAAGAAACTCACATTAACTCTACCAGACCCTTTGAAAATATGTGTATATCCTCTTTCCATGTTATTAGATATTATCTATAACTCAGTGATTTTTGCTTTGCTTCTTTTTTTTTTTTTTTTTTTACTGTAGGAAGACACTATATATTAAACCATTTAGCATGTAAAAAATGTCTTATAATGACATACATTTCTATAGACAAAACATTAATGGCAACATGAACTCTAAATTGCCACAGCCACCTTTATGTCAGGCATATGTAAAACACACACACCTACAACATGGATATGAACTAAGTGACAAAGTACTCTTTTTGGTATCCACAACATCTAATTTATGCATTTAACTTTAGGTTTCTAGATCAGGAGCCAAGTTCTGCAGGCAGCCAGCGGAAAGAGACAGGTTGTGCTACCATACAGCGTAGAGCGTGAGCACTTGAATCAGCTCCTAAAGCAGCCTCGATCTCTACACTGACTATGGAGGGAGCTTAGTGAGACTAACTTATACATACACCTTAAATTAGATACCTAAAGCAGATGGACTGAACACCTGTCTTTGTTTTCCATAGAATTTTTATGATATTTGGCTTATGATATTGGATATGATATTTTATGATATTTTTATGATATTTGGCTTTGAGGAAGGTCTTCTGCAATAGGATTCTGCTGACCTGAACAAAGTATTAAAAATATTGTAACAATAAGCTGATATAGCTAACTCATCCCCAGAATTCTCTTTCCCTTTTTTTCATTTTCAATTTCCAAATGGCAGGTTCATATTTAAGATAAGGAAGAACATCTTTTGATCTACAGTTTCTGAGCTGTCCTGTTTCCGCAAATTATATACCATTCTGTAGGCTCAAGCCCAATGAACTATTACAAAAACATTGGCATGAAACCTAAATTACAGGGACACAAACACTTATGGCCTTAAAAGCAAAGGGAAAACACACAGACACTACAAAGCAATTTTCTTGAATGTTTTCTAGTTAAAACAAGAGCAAAACTTCTCTATGATTTTACCGAATAGCTTCAAGGTTTTAAACAAATATTTACATTTACAACTATAAGTTAATTATAAAATTCCTTGCAGCAATAGGTAATAAATGTACAATATCTGTATATAAACATGGATGCAATACATCCTATCCTATTGCCAGGTCTTTTCTTACGGTATCGATCCAATCACATTTTGCTGTGTCACTTGTACAAACGCCTTAAGTAGCCCGGATAATAAGAAAAGGGAACTGGTCATTTGGAAGGGAGACGACACGGTAAGTATAGACACGATGTGGGTAACTCTGCTAGTTCAGAGAGTCAGAGCATGCCAGCTACCAAGGCTGACCATGTACATGGGTGCATGCAGCCAGCCTGTGAAAACTGTACTCCAGTAATGGAATTTAACTGCATAAAAGAATGTTTTTCATTATCATAATTTTGTACAGGATTCACATACACTAAAATTCTACTCAAAACTGTTCAGCAGTTAAAAGAGTAAACCAGCCACCATGCAATTTGGGGATTTGTCATTTGGAAGGCATTCTATCAGGGACGAACTGTACACTCAGGGTGACGAGGGCAGAAGGGGTCAACTACATTTCCTGGAGGGGGAAGTGTTGCAGAGTTTAACAAGAATACAAAGTTGAGCTCTCCTAGCAATTAATAGGAAATTTCCAAATTGCTGTAATAAAAATAAATAGTTCTCTGTGCTAAGGACACAGAGCTGTCCAATATGGTTAAAAGTAGCACCAATCTTAGCTATTTTTTAATTGAAGGGCATGGGGGGCAATTTTATTTAAGATGAAAAATACTTCATATATG
Source organism: Loriculus beryllinus (assembly GCA_039877255.1). Lineage (NCBI taxonomy): Eukaryota > Metazoa > Chordata > Aves > Psittaciformes > Psittacidae > Loriculus > Loriculus beryllinus. Next base: position 3,886 of record JBCJKH010060731.1, on the reverse strand, counting down.
CCCAAAGTGGCCAGGTAGTTGAACAAAATGATCCCTGTCAATCCCTTTCAACTGAACTATTTGTCCTGGGTTTAGCAGTAGCAGTCATTGTTTCTCCTTCTTAGTAGCTGGTGCACTAACCCATGACACTATTCTATTCTGTTCTATACTCTTCTCTCGTATTTTTGTAAAATTGGAGGAACTGCAATGAGTCTTCAGTGCTGACACTGAGGAAGTGTTTTTCATTAAACATTCTTCAGTATATTAATGTAAAGATTTTCAGTGTACCTCATTTTTTTTAAGATCTTATGCTCTGTAAAGCTCTATTTAAGATGGCTGAGCTCTATAGTATAGTTCCAGGGAATGACCTGAACAATCAAAAGGTCACAAGTATCCACAGCAACCTGCATCCCTTCTGGGGAGTGTCTGTTTCATACAACTCTTCCTTGCAATCTTTCACTTACCTGTTTCAGTTGGCTGCCGGATTACTCAGTCCCTTTTGGGATGAGGTTGACAACAAAATCTAAACCAGCTTTTGTTAAAATTAGTGATTAAGGTTGCTCTTTTTACAATTTTTTACTGCTTGGAAATGAACAAGACATTTACTGCAGACTATTAAACAAGCTTATGATTTAATAAAGGCATAATAAACTTGTCTTCCTTATGACAAACCAAAATTCTTGTCTAACATCTTATGATCTAGGCTGGAAACAAATTTCTGTGACAAATGCACACTTGTTATCTGCAGAGATTAGAGACCCACTTAAAACAAATCAGA
>JBCJKH010060730.1:0-30937 GCA_039877255.1 Loriculus beryllinus | reverse complement strand
TGCTCTGAATCTCTTCTCTGCCCAACCTGTAGCTGTGCCTGAGATTGCTCCAACCCAGGTGTAGGACCTTGCACTTGGCCTGGTTAAACTTCATAAGGTTGGCATCAACCCAACTTCACAAGCGTGTCAAGGTCCCTCTGGGTGGCATTCCTTCCCTCCAGCGTATCAACCATACTGAAAATAGAATTTCCAGGTAGGGGAGAAGTTTTCATTTAGGATCCCTCTAGCATACTAGCAGAGTTTATTATATTATAAACGTGAAGAAAAAAAAAAAAGAAAAAAGGGGGCACAAAAAGAAAGCAAAGCAGAAGAATCCCCAGTCTGTGTGAAGAACAATGACACATCACCACTTAAGCATGGTTTCAAAAAAGTGTAACTTAAATCTGCTTTATTTTGCCATCTAGTATTATGTTCTGCACTTAGATCAGTTACATGGCCAGTATTATACAGAATAAATTATGATTAATTTATTTTAATACTAATATATTTAATTCATATAAAACACATGGGGATCCAGGAAATCAAATAATGGAAGAAATGCCACTGATTACACGGTAACTGCATTAATTGAAGAGCTAGGAACAAATAAGACTGATAGTGATGATTTGTCAGAAAAAAAAAAAAACCAACAAAAAACAGAAGTCCCTCTAAAGCCTTCATGTTTTTCACAAGGGGTAGAAACAAGATAGGCTTGAAACAAGAGCCATAATTGCCCTACAGAAGGGCACAAACAATCCACCTAAATCTATATTATTCTGCCAAACAACAATGGTAATGTTAGTTATAAAAGTTTTTCCACTAAACCAAAGTTCATCCCAAAACCCTAACCTTCCCTCAATTACAGAAAGGCCATGTTCCATGAGCAGCTAATATGAACAAGACTGCTGTTGTAGCATTCCACGCAGGCCTTTATTCCCAAGATTTGCCAAGAACTGCACTGCAGCTTCCACTGCAATAGGAAGCAACTATGCCCAAAGTCAACAGTTTTCCTGGGCTTTTTTCCAACGCAGTGTTTATTGTTTCATACAATTCCAGTCTGGCACACTGGAAGCTCTTGTGGCTCACACTGGCTGATGAATGGCTGTATCTTGTGCAACAGAATACACTGTTTCACAGTGAGCACTTACACATGCCGATACAGCCAAGCATCTCCAAGTTCTATGACAAAAGTACACTGTACAGAAGTACTAAAAAAGGCTTTCCTTTTTCTTGCATTTATCATATTTAGTCTTAAAGCAAAGTACTTAAAAAAAAGAAAAAAAGAAAAAAAAAAGAAAAAAAAAACAAAAGGGAAAGCATGTCCAGTGTAAGCCTGAAGAAGAGGGACATTGATCTCCAACTTCTTTCCTCTGCTTCATTTTTTAAAACCCATAACCAAAACCAGTTAATTAGTAACCAAAGAACTCTTAATGCTAAAAATATACATCTCAAGACCTATTTTGGCAGACGTGTTCATTCTGTCTCATCTGCTCTTGCTCTTGCACTCATCAACACAACAGAAGACCCAGCAGTAGACCCTTCACACACTTTTGTTCATTACAAACCAAAGTATGTCCAAGTGATAGAAAATGTACTTTGTATTTAAATAGAGGTTTTCTTAGGAATTAAATTTGTAGCGTTGAGTGAAGTACTTTCTCAGAGGATGTTTGCCATCACTGTATGTATCTTTCTTAGCAGCTTTGGAAGCACAATTCCTCTACCCTCCAAATGACAGTACAGAGATAACCCCAAGACATGTTTTCAAGAAGTCTCAAAAGCTTTAAAGCACTATTTCTGTATTATGGCATGTGGTCTCAGCCGCATACCCTTTTTTTTCCCCCAGCAATACAGTAGAATCCATCACTTTCTATATCACACTGACATTTAGCTATGTACGCTGTTCCCCATTAGCTCAAAGCACAGAGACCAATTCTTATTATTAGTCACCACTTGATCCCTCACCTCCCTTCATTAGTTACAGAAGAGTAAACGTTTTTTGTTTTGGCACAATGTGTGTCAATCAAGAGTCTCCCACAGCTTTGTTCAACAGCTGCAAAATCTCAGCCTTACATAAGGGAGCTTACATGAAGATGTAGAAAATAATTAAATCTCTTTCTTGAAGGTCAATGATACCTATCTTAATTAGGCCTACTAGGCAAGCTAAATACATTAGGAGGTTGTGGATTTTTAGTGATAAATGGATATATTAGCTCCTAAAGCTTAATGCCAGTTTTTCCAGGGCTTTTTGTAAGCCACACAGCAAAGATGCTGGCACCCTTATCATGATACTCTAGTGCTTAGTTCAAATTCTCTGATAAAGTTTGGTCTCAGTTTTCATTATCCATTCTTTCAAGGAAAAATCTTCCTAAAACTGAGATATGATTTTAATTAACCTGCCGAATCAAGATGCAGTCCAATGCCCAGCAGTAGTAATTACACATTACAGCCCATGCAGTTGGGGTGCGTCTTTAAAGGTGAGAAACTGAATATACAGACATGCTACAGCTGTTTACAATTTTTGTTTTATCAAACGGGGTGCATAAACTTGGCATCTCTGAAAAGCCATTTTCCAAACCAGTGGCATCCTTCATCACCACTGCTGAACAACTGGAATTCTACAGCCAAAGAACTAGCACCCCAATTATCCATCACTTTCAGGTAAGCATACAAGTGGAATAAAGATTTTAAAATCTTGAAACTCATATACAGCACTATAACCTAGCAATCTAAAATGTCTCCTTGGATCTCACTTCCTTCATTCCTTTATGGAGCTGAGATCAATTATACAAAAATCCAGAGGGGAATAGTACAACAAAATCCACCTAAACAAACCTAGCCACAGGAATACGGTAAGCATTGACTCTAAAGATGAGAAATAATATATTTTTGAAAAGCCCTTAAACTCCAAATAACATGCAAAGGATTTCAGTCACACTAGCTGGGCACCTCCATAACAACTAAGTTCAGTGACAACACTTCAGCACCATTAAAGCAAGAAAGCAAAGTTTGAGATTGCATCTTCATGCAGAAGCCTGGAGACAGAGCAGGTTTAGAAATCACTGTCATACTTCTCTTGTATCTAGAATACGCTTTCTGTAAGAAGCCGCAGCATTTATGCTCAACAAGCAGCCAGAAATTAGTACATCTCCTCCATTAAAGTAAACATTATAGGTCTATGAGAAAAATCAAGGCCAGAAATTACTCTAGTCCTAGTGGTGAAGTCCTGCATTAAACATGACTGGATTCAATAGGTTCAACAGGTTCCCCAAAGTAGGGACATTTGAACAAAGTCTGAGAAGGCACAGACTATTATTAGCAACCCAAATCATATTTTGACAGCAGCTCACATTGCATTTCTGCAAAGAAAAAGGCAAGCCCATTCACTGAAGCAAGGAAAGAAAATGTACTTCCTAGTACCAAAACCCACAGATTTTACATGATAGAAAGCTTTAAAGTCTCAATAATTAATGTTTATAGGACTGAAAACTTGCCATACACAGCTATGAAAACTTGCCAGGCAAAAAACACAGAAGTGATAAGATGAACAGTGCTCTGTTTGCAGTGATTATGCTCAGGCTGTAGGTTTGCTGTATTAACATATCGGGAAGCTGCCAACGTGCAGTCTCGTCGGCAAGCCACTGTATGCAGGAGGCATCTGTCCTCCCTGGCAGGCATCCAAAACTTTGCTGCATCATCCTAATTCCATTTGTGAAAATGCCCTTTTTCCTCTTTCTCTTTAAAGATTTAATGAAAGCTTCTGCTATTTCCTGCTCAACACTGCTCTCCATCAATTCCAAACAGGGAAGGAGGGAGAGAAAGCACAAAACATAAGAAAAACCTACCCAACAATTCTCAGAATTTTTGTATTTAAAAGACGAAAGAAGACTTTGCAGACAACTGTATTCTCCCTAATCAGATATATTTGCTCTTAGGAAAGGACTCATTTGCATAGGATGTTGGTGCATGAAAGCCCGTCCATCCTCAGGATGAATACTAATGCAGCAAGATTTTGTATCTCAACACAAGAAATGAACAAAAATTCTTTAAATTATGGTCAATGCTCTAAATAGAAGTTGGTTTGGGTTTTTTCAATCACAGCTGCCAAATACTATTAAAAATGTTTGTTCAGAAAATATTTGAGTAAAATGTTTTCCTTTATAATATAATCTGATACAAACAGGAAGGAAAAAAAATAAAAATCCGATTGCAAGGATCAGAAAGAAAACATGCCCCAAACACTGCAGGCATATCATAGCTACATGAACTTAGCTACTATACAGTTACTTGCATTTCAGCCAATAATTCACCTTTGGATACTCTGTCATGACAAAACTATTACATATCACAGATTTCAGTGCAGTCATCAAAAACCTAGAAAATATAAGCTCCTGCCCTTCTTCCCAAATCACACTGCTCTGAACTCAGATCTATCAATGCAGACTTTTTAAACAGTGATAATACCATACAATCAGCTATGCCACATCCTAATCAAGTCAAAAAAACTTGTGCCTTTTCAGAAGCACTGTGAGAATATATTTATCTCTGATGTGGTGGACAAGGTGTAAAACTGTATGATTACCTTTCTTGGTACAATACAAGCCATTTCAGGTTATTTTGCACAGCTGAAATGTAACTGGATTCAATTATTCTACTCCCCTCAGAATGTATACATAATGGGAACTGTAGTTAAAGGCAGCCTGAATTTATAGATAGACAACTACACATGGAAGGGGGATGTTTCCAAAACAAGTTGTCCAAGTCTCTCGAACAACTTCACTTTTGTAGACATTTTATTCTTCTTTACCTGCTCATTTACCCTGCTTTGAGCCTGTAGTATGTGCAAACAAATACACTGTTCATGACAACATAAAATCTGTTTAGCTAAATACTTAAATTTAATATCAGCCATGATCTCCCATCTCCCTGTTCACCAGAAACTGAATTATTACCATGAGAAACTTTTATACTAAAAGTCTGACCAAAAAAAATGTTTTATGTTGCTAACTTAGGAACACTAACAAAGTCATAATGCTGGAGGTCTCAGCAGAGACTCCTAATTCTTTCCAGCCTATTTCCCAGATCTGGCAGACATTGGGGATCTTCTGTCAACATTTGTTTAGAACCTGAACAAAATAACAGGTGAGCACACAAGTGCACAACACTGCCTCTGATGGATTATGCTAAAATTTCTTCAGCAGCTTCCAGCTTGGCTGCTGGATAGATCTGGAACACAGCCTATTTTATCTGCTGCTGTGCAGCAAAGGCTAGAGATGTCTTACAGTTCTTGTCGTGCTTGCCACTCAGAACCCTGCCTATTCTCTGCAGGTGAGTTACACAGATCATTTTAGAGCATACTCTACAGCTAAGCATCTCTTAATATATGTGTACATTTTTTAGGCATCTGCACTGTACATAGTAAACAAAATACCAAGCAACATAAGGGTTATCTAGCTTTGATCATATCATCTACGAGGATAGAAGCCTAGCTGTATTACAGCAAATACTAAGTCTCCTGCATATCTGAAGAATGATACCTTGGTGATTTTGCACAGGAAGTAGGATGCAGAAATACCATGCTACGTATTGAATTAAAAGCTTGACTTCTACATACAAATTATAAAAGCTGACATTATCATAAGACACTTCAGTTGAAATCCTCTCTTATCTACAGCTATGGTATCCTTTGCATCCCAGAGGCTATCACAGACAACAGTACTTGGCAGTACATCAAAGCCCAGGGTGCAGTTAAATGGATTTTTGCTCCTCTTTAGTTCAATAATGCTGCCTTCCTCATCTCAGTGCAACTTGCTGAAGAAAAAGATGCAAGGTCACAGTTAAATAATACTAATTTCCTGTTCTCAGCATATTTACACTACTACAGGCTTTACACTGCAGGCACACAGCATTAAAAGGATTCCCAGTAATCCATTACACAGAAGCACAGCAAATAAGTTGAGTTTACAGGCTTCTGTTTACTAGAAAATGCACTTTTTTTAAAAAATAAAAAAAGAAGGAAAAAAAAAAAATGGCTTCTGCCCCTCCATACTTGCATCTAGGCAGACACTGTTTAAGAAGCCCATGACTACTTCAAAAATATTAATTTGCTCACTGATCAACTGATGGATAGCAAACCACAAACATGATCCCCTCAATGAATAAGCTGTTAAAGGCACAACCGAAAACCAGCAAATTTTAAGATTATATGCTAACATCTTCCTTTAGAAATAGGAGCAACTTGAAAATAAAGGAATTAAAATGTAAATCCTATACACAGTTAACAATAAAGACTCTCGGTATATACATGTGGATACAGATGCAGGCAATGTTTAAATAACAGTTTGAGGTCATACAGCAACTCAGTACAGAGAAGCGAACAATACTTATACTTCTATTTCTCTGCTGCAATCCATAGCAGCAGCACTCCCTATGTTCACAGGTGGATGCCCAAACAATCATATTTATCTAAACTGGAAAGCCTTTCTATTTCTTCTACAAAGAAAAATAATGTAAACTTGAAACATCTGCACAATCAATGTCCATCAAGAAACTGCAAGACAGCAAAGGTGCTGGTTATTTGTTATTTCAATACAACAAAATCACAAGAGTGGGTTCCTTCCTGAAGGCAGCCAGTATCAGGATACACAATGTTACACAAGAGTTTAGAGTCAGACAATCTGAAGTGTCTTTATATTAAGAATCAGGAAAGTTGAAATAAATATGATCTGAATAAAAATTAAAAGAAATAAAAAAAAAAAGACCTCTCACTGGATGACTATTCACTTTTTAAAAGTGATCAGAGGTGTGCAGGCACCATTAGTACCCTGATGGACTGAACTTCCAGTAATAACTGCCACTGAATTTCTATCACTGGTTTCTCAGAAGGCACTCAAGACTAGACTGGGGTTTTTTGCAGGTTTCTTTTTGCAGGGTTTTGAGGTTTTTTTTGAAGTCTAGGCCTCAGACTTCAAATACTAAGCTTGTGTTCATTAAAGCAATGAAAACGTTTAGAAAAAATAACTTAAAATCCACAATGGAGTTACATTTCAGGAAAAAAGTATGCCAGGATACAAAAAACTGTACCACATCAAAATGGCCAAGTTTGTTCTGCAACTTCTAAATGTTTAAAGGTATTTGGGGAAGAAACCTTAATGAGCAACTGTCTCATATGCTGCTGTTTCTGTTTAATGGAATACCCAGAAACAATTCTTGTTTTCAGTGCACCAGAGTATTTTGATAACTACACTAATACTCTCAATACAGCTGTACAAAGGCTTAACTAGTCAGGAAAAGGAGCGGCTGATTCTCATTTCCAGAAGATCCTTAAGATTAAAAGTATACATAGCACCACATTTTATTTTGTGTCTCTGACTACATAGCTTTTTCATGCCTGTTTCACAAAAGGGAATTCTCTGTAAAGAAGTTTTTCTGTCAATAACTAGTAACTAAAAGAATAAAATATCCACAACAATTTTAACTTTATCTCCCTTAGGAAGCACACAATCTAAGCATGTGTTTACTTTCTTTGGAGAAATTCTTTGCCTCAGCAGCCAGATTTAAAGTCCTTTCTCTTTTCTTAATGATTCAACAGAGTCTTCTCACAAGTGCCATCTCAAGAAAAGAAAAAAAATGAGCTGAGCACACAAAGAATCATAATTTGGGGGGAAAAAAGTACATGTGTCATAATAAATAACTGTACAACTTGCAGCAACTGTAAGATTACCAAGTGCCTCAGATCAAAAAACTGCAAAGCTGCATCACAAAACCAGACCTCAGGCTTTTAAGTGCTTGTTTGATTGTGACTGACAGCCTCACAATCAACAGTTAATGTCTCTTATAAAACAATTATTTGGCCACATGCAGTTTATATTACATTAAGCAGGGAAGGAAGTAAAGAGCTTTCAGCATTGAAATATAGTTATTAATTTCTCATTATTTGTAAGAATAAAATAGGGGTCTGATTCAAATCTAGAGAAAGAAGCCCTGACAAGGTAGCTTGCCATCTGTGCCTTTAGTTATCTTAAAAAACCATTTGGATGTATGAAATAATAGGAAATGCTTTCTCTCCAAATACAGTTTCCAGGGGTTGCTTCCTGCCATTCCCTTTCTTTTAAGTAACCCTATTATCATCAAAAGCAAGACGTTTAATAAGTACAAACAACATCTAAGGTCATGGTCATGTACACATCTGTAGCAAAAAAAGTAAGCCCAGGCAAAGTGCCCATCTCCCACTGGCAATCTGCTGGATTAGATGTCTGACTCCTCTTTGCACTTTTGAATCTCTCTCCCACCAGCTTCTAACAGAAGATTGTACTAGCTCCTTTGCTTCAAACACCAGCTCAGTATTTTAAGGGCACATGTACTTCTATTACAAAGAGCAGCAAGCAAGAACATTTGTTCTCCAGACATTTCCTTAAATAAGTGCCATGAGCTCTAGTTATGAACACATGAAGGTCTGACCCATAAATGGAAATTACTATTGTCCTCAGGTGCTCTCCAGAATCTGTTTCCACCTAAATATAACAAGAAACTTCAGAGGAAACCCTTCAAATACAGTCCTTGACTATCAAAAGAAGAGGTCTCCTTACATACAGAGGAGCAGTAAATCAAGAGCCAACTCTCCAAATGCCTTAGCAGATACTGATCCAAATAGTAACAATAATGGCTACATTGGGAAATTTGACACTGCCCTACTCCAGCCTTGTTCCAAGCCAACCCAGAACGACACAAACAGCTCTGGGTGCCACTATTCCCACAGCATTCTCATGCAACACCAGCGTCGATGTGTATCAAACATGCAGTCTAATCCAAACATATCCACTGACTTTTGCTAGTAATTAAGGATGCCATGTGCACCTAAACAAGGCTTAAAGCTTGGTGCTACCCTGGTGGCAGTCATGGATGTGTGTCATTCTGCAGCTTTAAGAACAACAGTACTTGGATCCCACTTCCAGAACCATCTGCCAGGCCAGATCCTTCACAACCTTTCTAATGCGCTCATTAGATGGTGGGTAACACAATATATACTAACATGTTTCCCAAGCAGTTAGGCTCCATAAATAAGCTGCAACTCTGATAACCACCTGCAAGCTAGAAAATAGGTTTCCTGTGTCCAAGCAGAAAGAAGTCATGCTTGCACAACCAAAGTCCCTATGAAGGACTTAAACAGGGACAATGGTTTAGTAGCTACAGGCAGCAGAGAATAACAATTGTATCCCCGAGCTAAGAAGAATCTTACTAACCCCACTAGACCTCCACTAACAAATACTTGGGTTATCAGCCATCATCACCTTTGTAGGAATACCCTGCCCTCCACATGGAGGACAGCACACCTTTCTCTTACAAATTACAGCTGTTCCTGAAGACAGGAGATCCTGAATGTCTCCCTGTAAACTGGGAAAAAGTGGGAGAAGAAATCCCCCATAAAAACCCAAACCACAGAACTGAAATCCCAAAACAAAAAGCCATTGGAATTAACACTCAAACCAGTGCAATGGGAGGACTATTTTATTTTGATGTGAATTTCAAAGCTGTGTTACTATTAGCTAGTGTTCACCCTGTGGTTAATAACACATCATGCAATGTACAACTACCAAAAAGCAATGAGAATAACATCTCTATAACGCCTGCTACCTCTATAAGCAATATTAAGACAGATGAAGATGCAATAAACTTTGTGTTTGCAGAGAACAGCTTCATTATCCAATGAAAACAGGAACATCCTATTGCTTACTAAAAAGAGCCATAGATAATTTTGTCTGCTGCTCTGACAAGCAAAATGATCTTCAGACCTCATGGATATTTATTAATCTGGCTCTGAGGGTTCTCGCAGCTTAGCAAGTACACATCTGCTGACCACACATACTCAGTCCGGAGAAAAGGCATAAGTAAAACATAGTTGCTGAAATCTCATTAAATAGGTTTGAGGTAATGCATTCTAATGTCACATTTGCAATAGGCTCCAAGCTTGCAAGTAGGGAGGTACTACAGATCTGTAGTACCTATATCTCAAGAAGTTACTACATGAAACAATAAGGTAAACCCTGAGATGGGGTTGAAAGAATCCAAATTCCAGATCCTGTGTGACAAGAAACACCCTGGTGTTTCACAGTAGTCTGTAAACTCTTCTCTGAAAAGACTCTCTTGGAGTGTCCACAGGCTGCATGGGTGAAAAAAGTCACTGCCCTTTGCTTTTCTTCATAATTCTTCATAGAAATGTCCACATCTCACTCATGCAGCTTGTCCAAATGGGCTGGATTAGTATAAACTGTTCATTTTCACCTTTCAATCAAGCTAGGCACATCCACACAGCAGAGCCAGGAGTGATCCCCTCCACCTGCAGATCAGATGGCGCAGATCCCTCTCGCAGGGCAGCAATAACAAGAATCTTGGAGCACTACAGAACAGCTGGATCTAGAGAAAGACATCAACCCACAAGCCTGCTGTTGGATGTCACCCCAGACAAGGGCTTGTCACAGGGACCAAAATACCCTTATTGACAAAAAAGATGAAGATGCCTTTCCTCCTCAGCACATATGGCTTGCACAGGTTTGTGGACACATAGATCAAAAAGCCAGAAGGCTGCAGTAATGCTTTTAAAAGACCTGTTTAAAAAAAACCTGTAATAATTCAATGGCCAATAGTGATTTCTGAGAATCTCACTTGTGATTTCTAAACTTCAGAGACTGGCAGTACTGTCAATATCAGTCTTTAAGTGGACAGAAGCGTAAGGACTGACATTTAACACAGCAAGAGTAAATTCTGAAGTGGAGATGAAGAACAACTGCATAGTATTATTACACTGTATATCAAGAGCTGTTATGGTCTGACACATGGCTAGGTTGTGGGGACACACAGCATTTAACATTACCTTCAGTGAAGATCCCCGTGCACAGAAGTTCCCCAGTCACTGACATACAACAGCACTTTTTGATCCTATTATGCAGACTAACGACTTCAGCTACGCTCTGAAAACACCACCTCCCTGTGGGAGCCTGCATGCTCTTTGCTGCAAACGCAGCAGAACTTTATGAAGCAGCACATGAAGTTCATGTTTATGTCAGGAGATCTTCAGAGACGCAGTCTGACCGCTGAAGGGACCACTTGAATCATCAGGCTTCCCCTTGTTTCTTTCAGCGATTGTTAGAAAAGATACCAATACCAGTATGCGCGTTGGGACGGCACGAACTGTAAGCATCACTACGAAAACCATTAGCCGACCTGACCCAGAACACCCAACGGAATTAGGATTTCGGGCTTGAAACACCTTTTTTTTTTCCCCCAGACAACGGCTAAGCCCCGCACCGCGCACACGGACGGGCTCACACGGGATGTGCTCCGGCTTCCCCGGGGGGCGCCAGGACCCACCTCACCGCCACCGCCCGCGGCACCGGAGGGGCGTACGGAGCACTCCCGTCCGGCACGGAGCCAGGACCTCCCCCGCCTCGTCCATCCTCGTTCGCAGCCAGGCTCCAACGGGCGCCACGGGCTCGCGGCTCTGCGACCGTTGGAAGGAGCTGGGCGGGGGAGGACACACACCACAACCGTTAGTAACGGCGCGCGCGGCCGGCCGGGGGGACAGGGCGCCGCTGAGGGGGCGTCTCGAACCCGCCGCCTCACCTGGAGACGCAGTTCTCCAGCACGGAGCTCTTGCCGGCGCTCTGCCCGCCCACCACCGCGATCTGCGGCAGGTCCAGCAGGCAGCTCTGGCCCAGCGCCGCGAAGGCGTCCTGCAGCCGGTTGACGAGCGGGATAAGCCCCTCCATCCCGCCACGCCGCCTCTCCGCCGCTGACAGGTAACGGGCGGCGCACTGCGCATGCGTGCCATCCGCGAGGCGGGGGGCGGGGCCTCCGCTGCAGGGCCCCGCCCCCGCCCGGTGGTGGTCGGTGGGGGAGGGTCCCGTTTGCCCTTCCTGGTGGCCCGCAGCGGCAGAGCCTGCTCCCGCCGGTCACCGGCAGAGGCCAGCAACATCCAGGGAGCATCCCCGGGGTCCCCCCGGCAGCATGGACAGGCCTGTCACGTGCTGTCCGCTCGAGCGGCTGGATGCGCTCCTCCCCGCACGTGGGCAAGCTGGCGTCGGTGCTGGGACCCTTGGGCGCAAGGACCACTGCTCACCCAGGTCTGCCTACCGACCAGAGACCGCCACGCTGCTCCTCTCCCCCGAAGCCTCGACCCTAGCCAGTCGCTCTATAGCGGGCACAGGGCCATGCCAGGCTGTGCCATCCGCCAGCACCCAGTGGAGGTTTGCTTGTGCTCTTCCTGTACGAGTTTGGCACCAAACTAGGAACAGGGCCAAACCAGGAGCTCACAGAAGAGCTGGGTCCCACCCGCCGGCATGGGACCTGGCAGACAGCTAGCTTCAGCACTTCCCAATCTGCTGAGCAGGATATTTTGGAGCAGTCCCAACGGTTGAATTCTTCTCGGCTCCCACCCACGATAGGAACGGAAGCAGGGAAACCATCATCCATCCCTACAGCACATGAGGGGCCCTGGCAAGCAGCACCAATGTTCATCCATGGGCAGGATCGTGGCCAGGGTCAGACATGTGCTCACCAGAACCATGCCAGGGCAGGCCTGAGAAGCCAGGTCCAGCAGGGCTGGTAGCAGGTGGATGGTTCAGGAACAGGCTGGAAAGCAATAACAGGATCTGAGCCACATCACTGCAGTGGGTTCAATTAAAAACGTATACCGGGGCTGGGCTAAAAGCACAAGCGAACAACAGAGACTAGATTTTTCTGTGATTACTGGCAGCAGTCACAACACAAAAATATCCAAACCAGAGGCTTTAGAGTCCTGCAGTGATAGAAGTTACCCTCTGTATTAAACCAGACACCAGCCTTGCTCAGCATGTAAAGCAAAACAAAAGGGAACTGTGAACATCCCGCAGACTGACATATACTGACGATCTGGAGGATTATCAAAACTTCTTGGCCAGAGCTCCCAGTAAGTGTAAAAATCTACTCTTCACAACTGAATGACTTCTAACCCTGGAAACAAATGAACAGTTTCATTTAGCTCTGGATGAAAAGTTTCTAATCAGCATAATGCAGAGAGCTTCACAGAGTGGCAGTCACTTTGCCACTGAGGTTAGATTGACTCCCCAGCACCACAGCCTCTGAAGAGCCTCACGATGATCTCTATCTAGAAAAAGCCCGGGGCTTATTGACATTATTATGCCAATTAGCCGCATGATTATTTTTTCCACACTCCTAAGTGAGCAGGCTATGCCAGGAGGCACTACCCTAGCTGCCTGGCCTTCCTCCAGTTCATGGGTTTCTACAGAGGCTGGAAGCTGGGAAGAACAGTGTTGTGCTCTGGCCAAATCCACCCCCTGTGACCAGTGGAGCACTTTGTGCTGCCCCAGTGAGATAATTAAGATCAGTAGAAGAGCAGCCAGCAATAGCATTGCTTCTCCACAAGAGACAAATGAAGATTAAAAAAGGCACAATGCCTCGGGAGCAACGCTACACACACCTGCAAATTGATAACCCCAGGAACTGTCCTGTCCATTAGGTCTTTAAATTGCATCTTTCTTTGCCTCAGTAATTAAGAAAAAAAAAAATATTTAAAACATCTATAAATATCGATGATTAGGAAAAGTTTGAGTTACTCCCCCAAGTCTGGGAAGTTTCCAAACTAAATGCTTTTGTCCGTGGGAGCTGAGTTAAAGCTGCTTAGAGACCACACTTGCCCTGCAACTCCATCACTTACAAAATCCACCCCCCAGAAAAAAAGCCACAAGCAGCCAAGTATAGAAGAAGCACAAACATTTTCATTATGCATGCCCATGTTAGCAAGAGGGTGCTCATTTTTCCAACAGTTTCGAGACAGCAATGAAGAAAAGAGGAAGGGCACCTGAGTGAACCCTCAGGTCTCTGATTTTTCTGTCTTCTCCAGACAGCTTATTCCAAACCCCCATGCAGAGCCCAGCCTGGCTTTCCAAATTTGCTGAGATTCAGAGTGAATAAATTAAAAGGGATTGTACTAGCAGAGACCATTGCAGAGCTTCTTGCAATAACCTCAATAACCCTGGGAAAAAAAAGACCCAAACCAGCATCAGAGGGCCATGCAAATAAACTCTTTTCCTGTGGAGCACCAGGTACAATTCCCAGGAACACAGAGCTGCATTGCTCACTGGTTAGCACCTAAACATGCTCTGTTTTTACCCTGTGCTAAAGTTTTGCCCCATGATATTTATCATTTCCTTTTGCCACATGCCAGGCTTGGCAAGGAGAAACAACCTTCCCCAACTACATCTCCCCAGCATGGAGGGCAAGGTGCCAGCCCCACGAGCACTGCTGCCTTTATCAGTGTAGTCTGTTCACTTCCATATGTCATCAGCTCCTGCACAGCTTGCCAAGGACCCCTAGCCCTGCTAAAGCCTCCAGTGCAATTCAGATCAAGCCTACAGACGGCAAGCTTGTCCTTCCCTGATTTCCAGAAAAATATGTGGCAAAAATAATCTGGCTTCAGAGTGTAGCTGTAGCTTCTGAGCCACAAACTTATATCCACAGACACTTGCTCATAACCAGGCAGTGTGATGTTAAAACTGAGGACATTTGGATCAGATCCCCAGGCTGCTTTAAAAACACACACCAGTGCAATTCATTTCATGAAAAATAGGTTATATATAAACTACCAGAGTGGAGCTTTGCAGACACCTGCAGTGAAGAGCCAGGCATGCTGCCCTGCCACAAGAGCAGGCAGCACACCAGGGAAAGCAGAGCACCAATGAGACTGCATCCTCCCCGCAGGAAGTATTTAGAAGAGGCAGGCTCCTCCATGCATAATCTTCTCTCCAGGGACTTTCCTCACCTCCATCTTGCTTCAGATACAGACCCAGACTCTTGCAGAGCTGTTCAGGCAACTGATGGGCACAAAGCATGGGGAGATGTGGGTAAGGAGCCCCATGCACAGTGGAACTCCCAGGGTCTCAGCAGCACCTGGCTCTGCAGTGCTGGCATGAAGGTCCCAGTCTGCGTTATGCTTGTATACTAGGAAGAGAGGTCAGACCTTGAAGCTGCAAAAGACACAAAGCCAGAGTGGCTGCAGCATTTCCCCCTGTAAAGAGGAGGCTCTTTCTGCCTCTCTCTTGCAGCCTGGTGGTAATTCTAACACTCAGATCACAGGACTGTGACACCCCCACCCCATCCTATCTGTCATGGTGGCCTCTCCCCTGCCCTGTGACCTCCAGCCGCATCTTTTAGCTGGATGCATCTAGTTGCAGGGCAGAAAACAGCCATCATGCTGCACTGCAACCTGCAGAGGTGTTTCCCTGCAGCCCTGAGTACCCCAGGAGAGAGCTGTACTCCCTTGCTGCAGCCTGGCAGCATGCCTGCTTCCTTGGTCACAAAGACAGGCAAGCCAAGTACTTCCCCGAGGGAACATTTCATGCACATTTCCCAGGCACCTCCAGCCTCCAGGATGTGGCTGTTGCAGCCCTTGCTGTGCTGTGATCCTGCCATGACCAGGCAGCAGCAACATCCCTGGCCAGGCTCACCCCAGAAACGCTCTTCCCAGCTGGAGGGGATGAGCCTCAGTGCTCAGTCCCTGCACCTTTTATAACTGCAGAATCTTTCCCAACTGCTTGAAATATTTTTAGCCAGCACCCATATGTCTCCATCCACATCCACCATCTTCCTGAAGAGCATAGCCACTCCCAGTCCTTCTGAAGAGCTGGGATCTGGGCTGTGACACCTGAGGAGTTAGACTATATGGACTATATATGTAGCACTCCGCTACTGCCTGTCTCATAGAGTCTACCTTTGCCAGCTGCCTGGCCACAGAGTCACCCTAGGCTAAAGAGCCTTCATGGCTGGGCACAACCAGCTGCATCCCTACACCCAAGATGACAAAACCCAAGGCTGACCCGTTAACTCCCAGTGCCTTGCCCACTGGAGCAGCAGCAGGACATGGATGCAATGCTCCAAGAGGGATTCAGGCTGGACCAGACAAAGGCACCCCTAGTTGGCTGCAGCCTCAAGCCTTAGCCATGCGATGAGGTATGTGACCATCTCTTTTTGTGCTGAGAAATCCAGGAAGCAAAAAAGTCTACATCTCAAAGCCAGCGGAGGTTGCTAAGTGACAGCAGAGCTTGTTTCTATCCCACCACTTACAGCATGCCTCCGCTGCAAAGGAAGGAAGTGAGGAGTGAGGGATGTAAACATGAGTATACTGCCAAAACACTCAACAGGGACACAGTTGCCAAACATATACACTAGCTGCATGTTTTGGCTGCCAAGAGAGAAATATTTACTATACATCAGTTATTCCAGCCTTGGACCATTCTACCTGCAGAGAAGGATTTCAGATATTTGCATCACTCATGAATTTCTAATTTTCCAGCTGAAATGTATTTCCAGACCAAACTTGTAGGGCTGTCAGTAGCTGCAAGGACAGCTGCAGTGAACTGGGATTTCATCCTTTCGTTGTTTCAAATAGATGGCTTTTGTTTTCTCACCAGGATGTGGCCTTATGCAGCAATTAGGAAGCACAACAGAAAGGCAGGACGGGACAAGGGAGGGATGAACGCAGCCTTTGTGTGAGTTCCTGGGGAGGAAAGGAGATGGTTTCGGTAAAATAAAAGGCACATACACAAACCTATGTTATTAGAATTATGTTGAGAATTGAAAACTAAGTTAAAAATAGACGAAATGCAGCACTGCTGATCCAGTTTAGAAATTTTAGTGGGCCATTGCTAAGCTGGATAGATAATAGGTATCTTTCAGAAAAGTGCTTATTGCACATGAGCTTTAGGAAGTAACTGCTTGGGGGCAAGTAGATTTCCACCCAGCTCAGGCTCCAGCCTTGTCTCTCCCATTGACCAGCACCCACATGCTGCCCTGAACATATTATTGCAAGAGGAATGACTGGGCAGTGAAGCAACATACAGAGGGCATGTGCCCACTCTGCCATCCTTTACCTGAAGCAGGGAGCAGGCCAGCCCTGCTCTCCAGAGTCTGGGAACCATCAAAAGTACTTACTTAAAAAAGCATCTGCTCCGTGTAGAAGCTGGCCAGCCTAGGGAGAAGTAGGGCATTGACTTGTCCCTCTGCGTGAAGGCAGGTAACATTGGAGAAATGATCTGAACAGAGAAGTTTCCAAAGTAGAATCTGGTAGCAAACCAAAATATAGCCACCACGGTTGCTGATCAGAGGGGTGTGCTCATTGTCAGTGTGGCTGACATAGTGCCTCCTGGGCACAACCATCCCCACCTTGTGCATTTTCATGGTGGCCTTAATCCCCACCAGTTCAGGGGGTGAGAGCCCTTGGAGTGCCCTGGGGAACCGCAAACCTTTGGTTCTCATGCACTCTCTCATTTGGTTTTCCAAATTCAGGATTTCATACAGGTGGAGGAGAGCTCGCTCCTGCTGACGAAGGAGAAGCTGACAAGTGTGCAGCTCAAACACCCCAGTGGGACATGGTGCAGGACCTGCAAAGCTGGTGAGATGGTTCTGGCAGTGATGCTGAGATGAGGCTGCTGTTGCCTTTGTGGCAACAGCTAGGTCAGAGCCCTCCCTCAGCTGCTTCTGGTATGTTGTTACCACTATGGGATGTAGAAAGGTGGCTGGAAAGGGTTTGCTTTGGGAAGCAGCTGTCTGAAAGATGCTCTTGCTCAGGATGCCAAAGGCAGAAGAAAATATGACGTGAGGGTACTGGGTCAGTGTCAAAGCTTCATGGTGCCTGAGAAGGTTGTTACCTTGATGTCTACAAGCCAGCCACTTTGGTAACACATCTGACTTATTTTGGTACCTGCTGTTGTAAGGAAGAAAGATCCTCCCTCCCAAATAGCTTCTGACAAATGTGGGAGCGCCAGCAGGTCAGCTGCTCTGTAACCAGCCAGGATGCATGGCTCAGCTGTTAAGCTAAAACCTCACAGTGAAAGACCAGGCTTTGAAACTCTGGGGAAGAATAAAATAAGCCACTTGGGCAGAAACGGGATGCTGAAACCAGGACAGGGGACAGCAATGCACATCCTTTTAATCCTGTAAGAAGGCTGACCTGTGCCAGCTGAGCAAGCAGTTTGGTGTGCTCAGGAGCCCAAACATAGGGCTGGGTCCCTGCTGGCCCAGGGGCATGAAAAAAGGCTGGAAACTTAAGGGGTTACAGTTCACAGTAGCAATGGCTAAAGAGATACAGAAGAGGGGCAGGCACATAGCAGGGTCCAGTTTGGGGAAAAGTGGTGAATGGGCACTGTGGTACAATGGGCAGCTGGCTACCCCCAGAATGTGCCCTCGAGCAGTGGAGGTGACTGTACCTTTTTCAGGGGTGCTGGACACTCCAGAAATAAGCCTAGCAAAGCACTGAGGGCCTTGAAGCAGCCCTGAGCACTTTTATTTTCACCACTTTCGGTGCACCCACACACATTAACAATCAGGGCTGAGGGCTCTGAACAAACACCAGTGACCAGGGATGCTGGGGATGAGGCAAGGCAGCATCGGAGGGAAGGAGCTGTGCTGGAGGGAAAGGGAACAGTCAGAGGGACATTTTTTCCCACAATGGAAAAACAATAGGGATAGACCCAAACTCAAAGTCCTGCAGCACCTTCCTCTCCTCACCACCCCCAACACTGCCCCTTGGGCAGCACAGCCTTCCATGGTGCTGGATCCCCTCCCAGGGAGCGCCTTCCTGTGCCAGTAACATCCTTCAGATAGACCTAGGCCAGCACCAGCCCACTGGGGGCAGCAGTCCCAGCCATGGGCACCCCTCTGCTACAGGGCCACAGCACCCACATGAGGACTCTCCCGTTCAAGTGGCATCACGGCCCCTCAGAGGATCTTGACAGCCTGCAGCATGTCTGCCAGCACGTACGAGCTGTCCCAGGGGCGCCCGGGCTGCCGCAGAGCCCCCTCCAGCACCCGGGCACGTGCCCCCAGCTCTGTGGGGTCCCGCCGGCTCTGAGCGTTGAGCTGGCAGAACAGGATCTCATTGACCTCCCCTTCAATGCGCCGCATGTAGAGCAGTGGGAAGACCTCCCTGAGGGTGGCCAGGACTGACTCCTTCAGCTGGGCATCGCGGCACACCAAGTTGAGCACGAAGACTCCTGCAGCAGGATGACAGGATTGGGAGTTCAGACCAGACTGTGTACACCGCCCTGTTCCCCACCTCCCTATGGGAATGCAGCTGAATTGGTGCCAGTCTGCTGCAGATATCTCCCCCATGGCACAAAGAGTACTGCCATTCCCGCAGTGCCCTTGGCTCAGCTCCATGTCCTTGCCGCCACACTGGTTGTGGGTGGCCACAGGATCCGTTCCCAGGTACCGCCTGCACCATCTGACTTCCTCCAACCTTTCCTGGCCCCACAGGATGTCTCAGCCAGCATGACCCAGTAGCCCCACCCTGCTCCCTGCTGCCACAACACCCACTGAAACACCCGGATCCATGAGCTGCCAGCAGCGGGGGATGCCACACAGCAATCCTGGATGCAGCCACTGTTCTCCAGGATGAGATATGGTGGCACAGTCCCATTACTCAAACTCCACACAGGACCGGGCAGCCTGGCTGCAGAGACATGGCCAGATCTCCCTTCTTACCTTCTGGCTTGAGGATGGCTTTAACCTTCTGCAGAAAGTGCTTTTCCACAAAGGCTGGGGGTGGGCAGCTCATTCCCACCGTGAGGTCTTTGCTGTCCACATCAAACATGATGGCATCGTACTGGGCTGAGGCTGCAGGAGGGAGTGCAGAGACTTGTTAGCCCATGGGACAGAGATAAGCCATGAACACTGGGAAGGCAATGAATGGGGTGGTCAAGACACTCCTCCTGCCATGTTATGGCAACTTTTCTCCCTTGCGGTTTCCAAATGAAACCAAAGGCAGCAGCCCTCAACACTGGGGGAGGCACAAATCTAAGTCCCCTCCACATGCTGGCAAGCACAGGCCTGTGAACTGCAGACCTGGCGAGCCTGGAGCTCATGACAAATGGCAGAAGATAGGCAGGGATTGGGAAGCAGAGGGTTTAAATAGCTCCAGTTCCCAGCAGGTCACCCAAAAGGCTTGATGGGGTGTGTGGGATGCTCCATGATACAGTACCTTCAGCTGCCAGCTTGGCCACATAGTCCAGGCCATCAGAGACATGCACCCGCATCCGGTCGCCCTGAGAGAAGCCAAACCAACGTGTGGCCACCTCCAGCATGGAGGGGTCAATCTCCACCACAGCCACACGGGCCTGCGAGAAGTAGTCATGGATGAAGAGAGGCAGGCTGCCTCCTCCAAGCCCTACCACCAGCACTGCCAGCAGGGCTCCTGCCAATGGAGAACGTACAGTGAGCCACCAGGATGGCAATGTTCCCACAGCTCCTTCCACACGCCCACCCCCAACCACTGTGGGAAGGGTGCATGGGTCCCTTTGGCCAGGAAAGCCTTTCCCCAAGTATCTGGGGCATGAGGACATATGGGTGCCTGCCCCTAGCACAGCCTTGTCACCTGAAAGGGGGTCAGGGCCCTCCAGCAGGCAGAGCCCCGCAACCATGGCTTTGTGGTGCTCGCAGCACAGGTAGCTCTTGTCAATGGCTCCAGGTGCTTCAGCAAGGCTGGGCTTCTTCTTGTCCTTCCTCCGTTTCTTCTGGCCTGAATGACAGGAGGCATCAGCTTGTAAGACACGGTGGAAGACAGGGGTAGCCACCCCCAACCACTGTCCCACGCACAAGACAAGCAGCAGAGTGTAGAAGAGCTCCCCAGGCTGCTTCAGGACATGGCACGCAGGTCTCAGAGGGACTTTTTTCCACCTCCTGTATCAATCTCACTCTCTGCCATCCCAAAAAGTCACCCTTGGCCCCTATCCCTTCCTACTTGCCCCATATACCTGGGAGAAAGGTGCGGGCCAAGAGCCGAGCCTCCGACTGGACCACGCTCCTATTAAGGAGGAAGATGAGGCGACGGAAGTAGCAATTGCCATCCCCCTTCACATCCTCCACAACATACTCCCCACTCAGGGGGCTGGTGTCACAGTGCCGCACTGTCCGCACCCCAATGTCCCCTCCCACAGACAAAAAGGGCACCTGCAGGAAGAACAAGGGACTAGTGTGAGGAAGGGCTACAGGAACAGACCCTGGCATTACTGCTGTCCTAAATAGCAGGGAAAAAGCAGACACAGTGTAGTAGCAGTGGGAATTACTGTAGGCAGCCATAGGAAAGCTGGGGACACCAGCTGTACTCCTGTACACACACACTGGGGTACAGGGAGTAAACACAAAACTTTTTGCAAGAGCTCAGGTTTGAGAGTTGGGGCAGGAAGGAGGAGACAGAAGGGACAGGAGAAGTTAAAGTCAGGATTAAGAAGGAGCCAGGTGTGTCAGGATGCCTCGTTTTCTTGGGATGCTGGTTTTTTGAGAGCAAGGAGTTCACACTGAATCCTTTTGTGCAGGCACCTCAAACACTGCTTACAAGCAAGGCAGCCAGCTAGAGGGAAAACTGAGAAGAGCTGCACCTGGGCAGTCTCCTCCCCACCAAGACAGCCAGCTCATGCACTGCAGCTTGGTCTCCCTTGGAAAAAGAGGGATTTGCTGCTGGCAAAGAGCCAACCTGTCCCCAGTTTTGGGGAAGCCATGTGAAGGGGACCGGGCAGTGAGTCTCACCTGCTGCTGGGCAGGGAGGCCCAGCGGAGCCAGTTCCATCACCTTTCCTGATAGCTCCGACTGGATGCTGGCCATGCCCTCGTAGTGCTGTTCCCTGTGCAGGGCCACTGTGACCAGGCGCCCAAAGCCCGCGCTGGTGGCCAGCTGCCTCCGCCCTTCCTCTGTCCCAAACAGCCACTCCGTTTCTCTGCCCTGTGGGACTGCAGAAGGGGCTGTCATCAGCCTGTGACAGTCCTGTAGTGACCACCCCAGCTTTCGAGAGAGGAGCCACAGCGAATGGCAAGACACCACGAAGAGGTAACGCTGCATGCCTAGAGCTGTGCTCTGCAACCATTAAGAGAGCAGGGACCTCCCCCATTTTGGGCAGGTTCACACAGGAGGATGGAAAAGCTATGTCTTGTAACAAGGGGGTGTCCAACAGCCTCATGACTTGTCTCCAGGCTGTGCTAACCCCAGCTTTGCAGGTGCATCAGGAGGAGAATGCTGATGTACCTCCAGGAGATGCAAGCACAGAAGCAAAGCACATCCCCAAGCGACCTGGCCCTGGCACATCAGAATGCCCACACAAACCAAAGAGGCTCTTTTGTCTGCGTCTGCTGTGCTGTGGATTTATGCAGTGATGTGCTATGGTGGTGGTCACCAGAATCAAGGGAAATCATCACCTTGGAGGCAGGGCAGGCAGAATCCCTCTACTGCCAGATGGGCATCTACTCAGCCAGCAAGCTCTGTGCCAGCTCTCTGCCTGCACTACCAGGCAAACACATGTCCCACCATGAAGCCAGGACTAAACATCAACCGAACCTTGCATAGCCATGTTATTTCCTTCTCAAGCCCCAGTTTCAGCAGGGCCAGGATCACTGGCCATTTTGCAGCTCTTGGTCAGAGCACTATCTCGTTGCAGACAGGACGTGCTGTACTCACTGATGAAGATGGCGAAGTAATTGTCCCGGGAAGGTTTCACTGAGGAGCTGTCAACCACATGCAGCGTGTAGCGTGGCCTCCCGCTCTCTCTGTCACACAGATCCAAGGAAACCTGCTCCTCGCAAGGTGTTTTACTCAGCTGGTTGCAGAGCACGGCATAATGCTGCCTGTCCTTCACTGCTGCCACCAGCCGCTCCACACTCTCCATCCGCATTGGCTTGTCCTGCTCCTCAGGGCAGATTTCCAGGATCTGTGGTGCCGAGCCAGTGATCTTCCTGAACTTCGTCATGACGTAGATGAAGACTGGTAGGACAAACTGCTGCTTGTCCCCGCTGTCAGACACCTGATGGACACGCACAATCCAGCCTTCCTGGGAGAAGTATTCCACTGCTTTCTTCAGCACATGGGCTTGAGCCAAGGAAACACAGAGGTAGCGCCCTCCTACCTGCAAGACCCGGCTGATCTCACCAAACATCTTATCCACCTTATCTAGAGTGGCCTCCTCTTCATCAGTGAGGATAGCATCCAGCGTGCCTTTGTCCAGGACCACGTGAAAGTGAGCATCAGGGAAGTTCATCTGAAGCACATCCATCAACAGATAGCTCATCTTCGGCCTCTTGCCCCTGCTCCGCTCTTGCATCTGGTGGATGACTGCATTGTTGATGTCAATGTTCACAATGTCCTCGCACATCCCCACATCGTACATCTGCTCACTCAGCTCCGAGTTCCCGCAGCCCACCACCAGAACCTGGGGAGCAGCACAAGAGCAGCGTGATGGTGAAAACACCCTGGAAATGTACCCCAAAGCATTTTACAAGCAAGTATCAGCCACGAGCCCTCTGTGAGGACCACACCTGCAAACCCGTTCTCTGTGGCCCTAAGATAACGTTTCCAACCCTAACAATTCTGTGATTTCCATATAGAAAAGTCACACAGGCACAGACGCGACGGACCTGCAGTATCTCGGCTGCGGACTATTTGGATGTTTTAACCTCCTGAGCTCCTCATGCCAGGAAGTTTAAGCCGGGTCACGGCGGCGCACAACTCGCCGCGCAGGAGGGGTCCGGCCGGCGGAAGGCTCGGCCCGGGGACACCGCTCTAGGCACCGGACAGGGCTCACCTTATCGCGTGGCCGGACATACTTGTGCAGGACGGGGCAGAGCTCGGGGAAGGCCCCGTACCACTCGAAGGGGCGCTGGCCGCGCTGCTGGAAGAACCGATCCCAGTACCGGGCAGAGCCGAACTCCCCGGGGCTGCGGGGCAGCAGCTCCATGGCCGGCCACAATCACCCCCGGCGCCGCAGCCGCTCCCGGCGCACGTGTCCCCTCGCCCGCCGCGCCGCGCGTGACGCCATCCGAGTGCGCGGCGCGCTCATTGGACACGGCGGACGATGGGCTGCGTGTCCCCAGCCCCGGCCTCAGCTCCCGTCAGTCCGGCGCGGACAGCCCCGCGGGCGGAAAGGCGCGGGCGGGAGCGGGGTGCTCCCAGGCACAGCGGCCCCCGCCAGCCTCCCCTGAGCCACAAGTGTGCAGCCCCCCAGGCGCCGGGCTCTGCAGCGCTGCTGAAGTAACAAAACCGGACAGGGAAAAAGGTACCAGTGTCTCCAAAAGGAGCAGCTTTAATAGCAGCCTACAGAGAAACGGAGCTGCCCCAGCGCTGCGTGTCACATGGAGAGACACGGGGTAACTATGGAGGCTAGCTGGGGCCTGAGCGGGGCTCTGTCGAGTTGCTCTGATGAAAGAAGGCGGAGAGCTCATTCAGCGCTCTGTAACGGTGTGAGATGGAGTTCTTCACTGCCTTGGGCAGTTCGGCATAGCTGGAGAGGAAAGAAACCACAAATCTCAGCAGAAGAGATGCTGCAGCAGGACTCGTCGTCCTGTCCTCTCCCATACGCCTCTGTGCACCACAGGTGACCCTGCTTCGCTGAGGCCTGTAGTCACAGGCTGGCAAAGCAAACAATCACAATCTGGATCCAGGAGTTCCCTGTAACCTGCCCATTCGGATCCAGGAGGGCATTTTCCCCCTGCCACCCTTCGGAAGCATGTTCCCCCTGACACACAGCCTTGACCGTTTAGATTGGATATAAGGAGGAAGTTCTCTACTGTAAGGGTGGTGAGGCACTGGAATGGGTTGCCCAGGGAAATTGTGAGTGCTCCATCCCTGGCTGTGTTCAAGGCCAGGTTGGACAGAGCCTTGGGTGACATGGTTTAGTGGGAGGCGTCCCTGCCTATGGCAGGGGTTTGGATCTTGATGATCTTAAGGTCCTTTCCAACCCTAACTATTCTGTGATAAATCACTGTAGGTGAAACACTACTTACGTCTGGTTGTAGCCATCTGGTTGAAAGCAGGGATCCCAGCCAAAATCTCGAGGGCCTCTGGGCTCCACTATCAGCCCCTACCACAAGAAAGTAAAAGAGCCCTGTGAGCCATGGTTTTGCAGCTTTGCAGTAGCATTTCAAACAGACTATAAAGAGCTACATGCAGATACAGTTCACAGTGGCCACCACAGGCTCACTGCATTGGTGCTGTCTCCTTCCCAGGATGTGAGTAAAATTAGCAGCTCCAAACTAAGCACTCCATCGCGGTGTCCTGTGTTGACAGCACCTTTACCCCCCCAGTTAACAGAACTAACATCTGCACTCAATACAACCCTGCCAGAGGGAGATGAGGGGGCTGAAGAGACGGGTAACAGAGTTCGGTGCATACAGCTGGGTGAGAGGGCTGCAGCCTTCCACACCCACCAGCTGCCCTCTCCATCAGCATGTTCCCAGCTTCTCCCATGGAGAAGCTCTGAGGGCATTTGGTGACCCAGGCTACTAAAATTGTCAACAGAGACAATGCTGTCAAGAGAATTTGCAGCCCCCCTCCCTCAGCATGTTCCCTCCCCCAGGCACACCACTTACATGAGTCTGGCCTTTGAAAAGCTTCACTGGCTCCTCTGGGTTTCCAGTGCTGAATGCGAAGGTACAGAGAGCGTACGCAGATTTGTCTTCAAACCCAGCCAGCAGCTTGTACAGGCCTGAGCAACACAAAGGATCCTGCATTACAGCCTCTCCCTCGGAGCGCAACACACCCACCTAGAGACGGTTTGAGGGAACATTCTATATTCACAAGAGAGGAAAAACTACCGGAGGTGACAAAGCTCAGGCACAAGGATGCTCTTGGCTGGATCCCTCCTATGACTGAAGTCAGAGCCTCTGATCTAACACAGAGTGAGCAGGACCCCGCTATTAATTTGTGAGTGAAAGCAAATGAGCATACAGCAGCAGAGAGGACTAAAGCCCACTCTGAATCAACATGATTAGCACTTGTGCTCATGGCACCAGCATGGGATTTGCAGCCACACTCTCAACTTCAGGATCAAAAGCGGCACGGGTGGTGAACACTAGTGGAGATGGGCCTGCACAGAAGCCAAAGGGAGCAGCAGTACTTCCAGGTCATACTAATGATAGACAGGAAGTTTCCACACACCCTGCCACCATCCTGTGGAAGCAGGAGTCTGGGAATCCAGCAATGATGCCAAAGGTACTGGGAGGAAAAATGTCCCATGAAGAAGAGCACAGAACAGGCTGAAGGAAGGAATGTGAAGGCACAGAGCTGGACAGATAGGAAAGGAACTGGTTGTGAAACAGACAGCATATGTGCAAGCACACCCAGCAGAACCCAGCATGGCAGGGATCCATTTTGAAAAGGACTGAGTTACATGCAGAGCAGTAACATGGGATGCAGTACCTTCTGGTTTGAGTTTTTCCAGGAACCATTTTCTGAAGGGGAAGAACAGAGGAAAAGTTCATTTTTGCTGCTATTAACTCAGCAATATAGGCATCTTTGAGACGCTGTTGCCTACATTTTCAAAGTCCTCTGAATCCCTCTTAAATGTGCTGTCAAATCACCTCCTTCTGGACTACTTACCAATGATGACAGACTCAGCTCTTAAACCAAAAGGGACACAGTAAAAACAGCAGTGGAGTATTTAATTTACTGCAGTACTGGGGTCCAGGTAGATAACCCAGCTGTCAGTTATGAGCACTGACATGTGAAAATACATTTCTTAACACAACCTGTTCACATCTTATACCCATTTCTAGTGCCAACTTCATCATATAAAGTTTTTCTGTCTTTGCTTATCTCAGCAGAGATAGTTTGGAAGAATTAATCATGCTAGAAGATAATTCCAGAAGCTAAGGCAGCACTTTATTAGTGGGGTTACACTGTAATATAGTAATCTCGTAATCTGCTGGATTAAAACACTCCCTATGAGAACCTATAGGCCACTCATCCCAAAGTCCTGCTGAAATACATGGTGCCTTAACTACACAGAGCCCTGCTGTGGCTCCCTATTCCCAAACTGGCTGCAAGAGCAGGCATTGTAGATCAGAAGCCAGAGCCAACAGTTCAGGTCTGTTTCTCTTGTCCTGCACCACGACTTTCAGCAGGGCTCACAGTGTTAAATCCAGTCCCTAGGGTGCAGGATGAAACTGAGAACACAGACCAGTAATCACCTCCCTGACCCTATTGGTCCTGGCACATAGAGAATCCCCTGTAACACATACCCTGCCAGCCTGCACTCCTAACTCCAGAGCACAAAAGGTGAATCAAGGTCCTTCCTACTTACATGTAAGGTCCTGGAAGCCCCCCGAGGGCATTGAAGCACAAGCAGGTATCCTCTACTATAACAGGTCCCTGAACCTACAATGAAAGCCAAAGAGATGGAAACTTTAGACTTAAAAGAAGGCACAACCTCAAAACCCATTTTCTTGCGCTATCCTATTCTCACATTTCTCCAGTAACAGGAATATCACAAAAATTCACCTGTCATTAGAGTTGTTTACCTCAAAGGCAATACACACCACACAGATAGAATCAAACCCATGCTCTCCTGAGGCAGGCCAGAGTGGC
This sequence comes from Loriculus beryllinus, assembly GCA_039877255.1. Classification (NCBI taxonomy): domain Eukaryota; kingdom Metazoa; phylum Chordata; class Aves; order Psittaciformes; family Psittacidae; genus Loriculus; species Loriculus beryllinus. Next base: position 3,568 of record JBCJKH010060730.1, on the reverse strand, counting down.
TGAAGAACAGCAGGAAAGATCTCACATGAAAAAAAGAGAGCAGAGCTGAATACCCCCTGCCTTCCTGGGGGCCAGGAATTTCCCAGGAAAAGGAAAGCCTGTGTCCTGGAGGAATGCCTGCATTTTCCTTGAGTCCCAACGCTCACTTGGTTCTTTTAAGACACCCATCACAGAGACAGCTCTGGAAAGAAAGTGATCCATTAGAAGCTCCAGCTCATAGAAAACCCTGTACGCTGCTGCTCCTTGAGCTGGACTGAAGAACTGTCATATCCTCCTCGAGGGACACAGGAGGCCAAAGGAACAACAGCCAGAGCACCGTCACCAACAAGAAGTCGCCATCATCTGAAGGCCACAAACAGCTGGGTGATGGTAGCGCAGCGAGGCCAGACCAGGCCCAGATATACCCCTTAGTCTCCTCACGCCGTCCCGGATGCCCCAGTGCCCCCGGTTGCCTCCTGTCCCGCCGGGACTGGGGTTCCTCCGCACCCTCACCACCGTCCCGACCGGCGGGAAAGGGGAAAGAGAAAACGAGAGACCTGCCGGGCGGCTTCGCGGCACTTCTGCACGGAGATCTCGTCTGGCTCTCCCTGGTACTCGGGCACTGGGAACACAAACACCGGTGGTGAGGACACCGCCGGGCCATGCCGCACCGGCGCCTCCCCACCAGACCCGCCGCCAACTTACAGTCAATCTTCTTCGCCACCAACGTGTACGGAGAGGAGTCCCCGAGGATCTGAGTGACCTGCAGAGGGAGAAGCGAGCAAACCCGCCCGTCAGACTCAGACCCAGACCCCGGCCCCGGCCCTAGCCAGGCCGCACCTGACGAGCGTTGCCAGGCAACCGCCCCCACCTCCTCCAGCTTTTTGGCGTTGCCCGTCACGAACACCACGCTCCGCCGGACCGGCGCCGCCATCCTCACCGTCGGCGGAGGCGCGCCTGTGCGGGAGCAGCCAATCAGCGCCGGCAGCGGCACCCCGCCCCGCCACACCCAGCCAATGGGGAAGGCTTCAGACCTCCCGGTCCTCCGAGCGCTCGCCGCTCTGCTGTGCGCAGCGTCGCCCGTGCGCATGCGCGGGAGCGTCCGGGGCAGTCCCGCGAGAAGCGCGGACCGGGTGGGCAGCCCGCCGTCTGGCTGAGGGGCGGCCCGCAGCGGGCGCTGGCGGCTCCATGGGGCAGCGGGGCAGTGTCCGTGCGCTGTCCCCTCCCGCTGACTCCTTGTTTACTTCCCCAGCGTCTGGCAGCTGCGGCCGCAGGAGCCCGTGTAATCGCACGTAGTTGTGGGAATCGGGCAGTGGATCGTGCTCCAGCCTCTGCTGTTGCTCCCGCCCCGGCCTCTTTGCACTCTCTGCCACTAGATTTCCCGTGTAGGAGTGATCGAGTTGCAATTTCTGAAGGCACATGCAGGGCCAATTGTAGCAAAAAGTCCCAGGACTCACGACATGGTCCCTGCGGCCCTCTGGAGCCCTAGAGGAATGGGTCAGTGAAGCCCAATGCTCCCCAGCAACAGGGTGCAGGGGAACAGTACCCTGCAAAGCAGCAGGGAAGCTCCTGATTTGCAAGGGGACTGCCCCCAGGAGACTTTTTCCCCTCGGGTCCGCCCAGCAACTGCAGAGGGGTTCTCCTCACCTGCATCTCTGCTCCCCCTGTGCCCCCAAGCATGAGGACCCCAGAGTCTCACTGCACAGGTCACATCAGCAAGCCTGGCAGGAGGAGGGAGCCCCGCAGGAGGAGCACACAACTCCAGCCAAAACATGCCATTCCCTGTAAAAAAGCAATCATGTGGAAAACAGCAGCTAATGAAGAGGCCTGTCTTTTGCACAAAGAGGGAATGGATAAAACAGACCTACACACTTGGGTGAAGGAATTGTTTTTGCTGTAAAATCTCTTTCATAATGTTTCATAACTGAAAACCAACCCCAAATCATGCAGACACTGCTGGAAACAACAACCCTTTCCACTCACTACAGTTCACCCTGCCAACAGTCCAGGGTGGGATGGCACAGGCTGCAATATAAAGACCACAGTATCTCAGAGGAACATAAGGACTGCTCTGTAACATACCTGAGACCAAACACTGTAATGATATTTTCAGCCTTGAAAACAAATAAACAAACAAATATATAAAACTTACTCGGTAAATTCTATTACTGTGAAGTTACTGACCAGGATTGTTGACTTGCTGCTGGTGCATCTCACAGCCAGAGCTGGTCCTTGAAGGAAACCCTGACACTGAGTGACTTGAACCTAAAACTGATCAACACCTAATTCTGGCAACTCAAGGAAGTGTGCTCAAGGCTTTGGCAGCTTTTCCGCCCTGAATCTCAAATACAACCCTTTGCACCCCAGCCTCCTGGGAGGTGCTGCAGAAGCACTCTGGCAAGGCTGTGGAGAAAAGTCAGCTCTTCCAGGGAAGGAGTCTGCTGTCTGCACTGGGCCTGTTCCAGTGCTGCTGGTACAGAAGGATGAGTCCATGGTAGCAGGCATGCACAAAACACAAACAGTCCATGGTCAGGGGTGCTAACCTTCTCACCTCATTTTCTATGGATCCAGGTCAGCTGGAAAGTACTTGTGCCTTCCTGAAGCACTGCAGTGCCAGGATGGTGCTAATGACAGCACTTTTGGGGGAGGATTGAGGGGGGAGGTGTGCTAATGACAGTGCCTGCACTGGTCAGAGTTTCTACCTGGAAACTCTCCCTAAGGACACACTGCTGACAGAGATCTGCCAAACCCAGCGAGGACAGGACTTGGAAGGCATAGCAGCAGCTCCAAAATTCAGCATCTATAAGCAGTTCTTTAATACAGCATGGTTGCCATGAAGCCTTCATGCTACCAGTACTCTCAGACATATGCAAAGCAGAACAATGCTTCTTTCCTCAGAAAAGAGACAACAAAAAGAACCAGGAGAGCCTGACCTTAGCTCAGGAACAAGGCTTTGAAAAATAAAGGGCAAACAGAAATGCCACCAACACCCAAGACAGAGGTTGGAGACAGCCCAAATGCAGCAGTACCACCCATGGATGGAGGAGCTCAGCTCCTGCTTAGTTCAGAACAAGGGCCCCAACATCTCTCCACACATGTGTCTGGGAACAACCCCCACCCCACAGGGCAGGAAAACAGGCTGACATTCAGAACCACCGCATTAAGGTGAAGAGCTCTGAATACGAAGTGGACTTGTTCACTACAGACTGCTTTCAGGAGAGCTGCTGTCCTCCTGCTGCATCTTTTGTACCATTAAGCTGGGCTTTACCCACAATTTTTGCTTTTGGTTAAGAAACACTGAAACAGCCCTTTCCTCAGGACTCCTGGCAGTGGAAAGCCCTGAATATGCTCCAGAACTTTATGAAGATATGCAAGAACTCCATATATACAGTCAAAAATAGGTTTACTGGAATGTCTTTAGTCACAGCTGTAAGCAGCAATACTGAAAACACTGAGCTTGTGCATTCCCATGGCAGGACCAGAAAGTGTTCTGGATTGTAAAACCTATTAATTTCCCTCCCTTGGGGGGGGGGGGGGGGGGGGGGGGGGGGGGGGGGGGGGGGGGGGGGGGGGGGGGGGGGGGGGGGGG
>JBCJKH010060724.1:0-17235 GCA_039877255.1 Loriculus beryllinus | reverse complement strand
TTCAAATGGACTTGTGGAGAGAATGAGGGGAGCGAGAGCTATGTGGGTAGCACCGTTTTAAAGCTCGCATGGTACTGAATCTGTCCAGCATTAGATTTCTCCCCTAGCTCTTTCTCTGTGGGAACAGATTTTCAAGTTTTCCACCTGCTGCACAGTTGTTATCCTCACTGTTGTCATCTTCTTTTTCAGCAGGATCACTTTTTGCCTACATTTCTCAACTCCCCTTTAAGTATCTGCCTCTCTTTCTTGTTGTTTTTTTTTTTTTTTATAGTGACCAACACTGCAAAAGGTCAGATTGCTTTGTCCTTTTAAGTATTCACTCAGTTAGGCATCCCACATTTGAATGGGTCATGCACAGATGCCTTGATTGCCAACTAAAACGATCTTGGAAGCATCCTTTGTGTTTAGTGAACTTGTAAGTCAGTACATGCAGCATGCTGCTTCATTTTGTTCATTCTTATGTCTCCTAGAATCAAAATCTTATGTCTGCTAGAATCTCCTAGATTCTATGCTTCTTAGAGAGGTAGAGTTTCTAATTAAAAGAAAGACTGCGCATTTATCTATTGCCAGAATGTTAGATAAATGTGTTGTGGATGCAGTTAGTCTCTTATGTCAGCAGAATTTGATGAATCCCAGTTCTTATTAGCTATCTTGAGTGAGGATGGATTATTGCACATTTCCTGTAAGCAGCTTAATTTTATTGTTATATGACATTCCATACTTAGCATAAAAAGTGAATAATTGAATGGTGTTAAAAAAGCTGAGAATTCTCATTGGAAGCTGTGGGGGAGTAATTTTGACCCTAACATGACAGAGATGCCATATAGATGAAATCATGTGTAAATTTTTTTCCATAAAGCAAACTTTCTTTTAACCACTAGCTTCAAGAGCCACAATCCTTCACTAAGGGAGAAAAATCCTAAAGGCATAATGATTTCAGAGACAGACAATACATGACTTCTCTACTAACATAATGAGTCATTTACAAAAACCAAATCATCAACAGCTTGATGTTCTGCAGCAAAAGAAAGCATAACTTAACATTCTTAGTTTTTATTTGCTGGTTTGGATCAGCCTAGAAGGGAAAATAAGAATACTTTCTATTAAAGCTGTTAAAGGTATCTATCTTTGTTTTTGAAAGCTGATCTGAGATTACACATGTCACAAAAACTTTCTAACTTATAGCAAAACATTAAACCATGAAGCCCATCTGTCAATAATTTCATATGTTGAAATAGTTTCAGATGTAACCAAATAATTTAGAATGAGTAATGACTAATTTTGGCTCTTATTTTTCTGCTTGTGGACTGAAAATGGCTGGATCACAGCTTAATTTAATCTTATTAGCAGCATCTGATGAATTATTTTAATTGCCTTTGGTTTGCTGATTTTCCAAAGACAATCCAGGGGAAAGGTTACTCTGTGAGTTATCTTAGATATCCCCTACTTGTTGTAATCAGAAACTGCATGCTGGGCAGATAGATCTTTGCTCTGGCCTGGTATGACTACTGTTATATTCTGGAACTAGACAATCTTAAGGTCCTTTCCAACTCTAACTATTCTGTGATTCTATATAGCTGTGTACACTGTGCATTATACAGTAGTTAGATAAATGCGTCAGCATTTCTGATTCAAATATTCGTGCATAAGACTTCATAGTTTTGTCTTCAATAGTTCTTCTGCATGGAACATTGGAAGTTGCATTTTGTGAATTCTGGTACTAAGATTAAATACAGAGATATTTTTCTCTCTTTGCTTTGAATTTCCTATCATTTAGTAGCCACCTCCATAGATCCAGTACAACCAGCAGAAGAATTTCAGTTCTAACTATACAATACCCCTTCCCCTTCTTTTATTTCTAAACACTCTGGTCAAAATCACCCAAACAAATCATATGTGGATGGATGTGACACTTTAGGCTTGTCTAAGAATGGTAATCCTGGTGCCAAGTGAGCTGGATCTGTGGATTTTGGCACTCATTTTCAGATGAGATAAATTTCTCACTTTTCTTTGCAGAGAGTGTCTGTGAAGCTATTAAATAAGGTGACCAATAGCAACTTACCACCAGGGAGAAAAGATGAATGATTTGTATTTAAAATATCTCAGCTCTTAAAAGAACAGAATATAGAGATTCCACCTTTTAATGAGCAATCCCTTATACCCATGTTGATTTTACAGATCAAAATAAAGCTCTGTTTGGCATTAAAAAAACCATTTGCACATATCTCTGTTGAAGGAATCTGTTTTAGAGCTGATTATTTCTGTAGAAAAAGGAGAAGAAAGGGGAAAAGTTACTGGGGGCTTTTGGAGCAGACCTGCTGCTCAGATAATATCACATTCACAAAGTCTAATTTGAGCAGATGTTGTCTGGCTGGGCATGTGAAAAAATGCTGTTGTTTGCTCCTTTTTCCATGACACATTCTCAAGGGCTATACATTAACACATTACCCTAATTACTCTCAGTCTCATTACTGGGCCATGAGGAATAAGTCACTCTGCCATATGAAACCTTACAGATGAACATGTAATGAAATTCCTCGACTGTAATTCACAACTGAAGAAGGTTAAAAGACATCTGATAGAAGTGTCCTCAGAGCCTATATATTGCAAGCGGCGTGTCAAGGATAACTACCACAATCTGCACTCCTCTGCTGGCATACACAGTCTCCTATTGACTCAAATTAACACTAAATTAGAGGCTGTCACTGGGGTGGCGATAAATAAGAACAATCAAATAATAGACTTCTTAAAATACTTTTTCTTGTAATTTATTTGCTGTCACTGAACAGGAGGTAATGTGTGGTAGGTGTTGTGCTCGCCTTGGTCTGTGACCTGTGTATCTGTGTATCTGATTTATACACAAATAAGCAAAAGAAAGGCCTGAATTCCACTCCTAGTTTGGCTCTGGCCCTGGACCTGTCATGTTGGTCCAGATTCATCAGTCAGTATGAGTGTAGTTGTGCTGAGCATTGCTACATTGAAATTGTAGGCAGCTGCTTCCAAGACTGGGATTCACAAACCTCAGCTGGGTGTTGAAACTGCTGCACGGTGCATGGGGGGAGGTATGTGCCCCAAAAACTAACGGGGGAACAAGCTTCAGACAGCTCATGGGGAGATGCAGGAGAGTCCATCTGTGTAGTCTGACTGCAGGAAACATGGTCCTTGTGTAATGCCTGCTTAGGGCTTTATTTTCATTAGAGTCCCAGAATGCATTGCCTAAGCAGTATCTCAGGCAGGTAGCCTGTGGGTACCGGTGCTGGGAATCCTGGGTTTGGTTTCTAATGCCAAGGAGGTTATTATCTCCTGATGCATGATACACATGAAGTTACCTTCAGGCAGACAGCAAAGACTCTCCTCAGGGCAGTGTCTTTACCACTCGCCTACCACATAATACTGGCTATCCACTCAGTGAATATTTCAGCTCCTCAAAGCACCGGAGCTTCAGGACTTGTCGCTAAACCTTTCTCTACGGATGCAGCTGGCATAGCTGTGAAAGCACTTAGGGCTGAGAATGACTGAGAATTCAGGATTGCAAGAGGTGAGGTCTCCGGTGCTTTTGAACATTTATTGTTAATGGGAATATGCCTGTAGCTTCTGTGTAATTGCATTTTAGGGCCTCTAAATGATTTGTAGCCCAGGAGCTGTACATTTGCAGAGCAACACAGTTGATGCAGAGGAGCCAGCAGTCACGCATTCTGAAGGGTTTTCCTCTGGACCAGTCTGGGCCTGTATGCAGCTAGAGAGCATCAGATGAACACCTAGTTCTCATCTTATGGGACAGATACTTGCAAAACCATTGTGTGTGCATGCATATGTGCTGTAATCCATCATTGAATCATAGAATGTTTAGGGTTAGAAAGGACCTTAACATCATCTAGTTCCAACCTTCCTGCCATGGGCAGGGACACCTCACCAGCTCAAGGCTGTGTCTAACCTGGCCTTGAACACTGCCAGGGATGGAACATCCACAAAATGAACTCAACTACTGTAAGTAGGGGTAATTTTAAGTGTCATTCCTGTTCTGGACTGAAACACTGATGTTGACACAGCTACAAGCAAAATGTGCCCATTGGACAGTATCCTCTATGTAGGAGGTAAGATGGCCACATGGCTCCACCAGTGTGCAAAGATGCTGATAGTGTCCTAGGTCCTTGAGCATTTAAACTGCATGTCTGTATTTCACACTGGAATCTGTTGGCATAACTTGAATTTTCAGTGCTTCTCTGGGATATGTTACTTACCTTCTTCATGCTTTGGTTCACTTGCTTATAAAGTGTACATCAGTAGTGGTGTTCTCTTGTTCTCACCAGGATCCCAGGAGCAAATAGGGAGCTCCTGGGATCAAGATTATATAGAGGAACATTATTCTTATTTTCCCCTCTTCATCCTCAGAAAAGTATTAGGGTTGGAGCTGTTATGCTTTTCTTAAGGTTCAGTATAGGACATGAGCATACTTCAGCAAGAACTGAACCACTGGTGTAACCAAACAGTTTTCAGCTGTGCAGTTTCTGTTGTGGCAGATTGCCAGTAAGTGATGACATTGGGTTGGCATGGAATTACTGGCTCTGGGCTTTTCTCAGACCCGGATGCATGCTGGGAATCCCATTTCTTCCCTGAGAACTCAACAATTAGGAGGGCATATCCTACTTCACTCCAATAGCTCAAAAAAGGATGAATGAACACTGCCAGTACTTCTGTCACAGATTTCCTTCTTCTGCATTGCAAATCAAAGGTTTAAATCTGATTCCTATACACCTAAACCAAAAGAATCTCAAACCAGCAATCTGGGAAAGCAGGAGACCAGGAACCTGGGTGATTTTTGTTACTGCAGAGGGCACTGAAAGCAATCATTCTGTGCTGTACTGTCTATAAATGCAGGAGGAGAAATCCTCCTGTCCCCTCGACCTCAGCTCTCCTGCAGGACATCACCCCTGCCCTTACCTACATAAGTGGGGTTTAAACTCTATGACTTTATTAAGCCAAACTCTTCACCTCCATGGTCCAAGGATTCTGCTACCCAGATGCATACTAAAACTGTCATCATGGCCCATCTGCCTCCCTCACACTCTCTTGCAGCAATTGCTGCTTACCGGCCTTGTGCTCCTTGTTCCTGGTCCAATGTCTAGGTTAGGAACTGGGAGGGGGAGGACTGTGTCAGCACTGCCTACCTTCCCCTAGTTTATTGTTTACTGGAGAACTCGGGGAACAAAGAACTCAGCTATACACAAACATAGGTGGTATAGTATCTCCATTTGTCTGGAGATGCTGACCCTATGGCTGAAGTAGCAGCCCCCCCATAGATAGCTACATACAATCTGTTTGAATGGAAGCACGCTCCTGAGCTGTGAAGGTAAGTGCTTGAAGACAAATACCTCCCATAACAGCAATAGCTGTCATTTCAGTAAGTGTGTCCAAACAGCCTGCATTAGGACCTGTCACTATTTGTTCCTAACACTCTGAAATCATGCGTGCATCAGTTTGTCCATTGCACATTAAATAAACATAGCTAGGGTAGAGCTACAGGACTCCCCTAAAGCAGTGAATTAAAATAAATACAAGGATTTATAAAGACACAAAGGAACAATTCCATTTTCAAAATTTAAATTGGCATTTCTTTAAAGTAGACCTCCTTTATAATTTAAGCAATTGCTTAATTAAAGTATTTTACATTGGCCCTTCTTAATTTCCCCTCAGTTGCCCTAACTCAGAATTCAGGAGGTAATTGTACTGTTCATATGAGGAAGATGCAACTGCAGATGCTTTATCCTAGGAACACAAATGCAGTTACCTTCTCCCCTCATGTTCCTTTTGGCTCTGATACAGTGAAAGACTTGGCACAAGGACTATGTGTTTTGATGTGGTGGATGTCGATATCTTTCTCAGAAGCTGACATGTGCACTGTTCTGTGGATTATTGCTCATGAGTTGCTGCAAAACTCAGCTGGTTCACACTCTGAACAAACAATTCCTTGTATTTGGCAGACTTTAAAAAACAGAGGGAGAAATAGAGAGAAGGAAATAGAGGCCACCAGACTGTTCCCAATCTAGAACATCCAGAATGGTAACGAAAATGTTACTGCTGTGTTATACAACCATTAGAACTGTTTACCATCAAAGGTCAAAAGCATTAACCACATGTTGGCAACATTTATATATAGACTTTCTATGGGGCTTTACCTAAAGTGGAGTGGATAAAACACTTTGACTCAGGAAGACCAATTAGAACCGGTAGGATCTTTTAATTTAATGGCTGCATTAGGCAAGAGGCATGAATGTTGGTACACACAGACATAAAAAACTAGTTTCACTGCTTATGGAGTCTGAAATAGAATACAATTTCCACTTGACTCACTGTAGGCCACAGTACAGCTGGCCTCAGTGGGGCTATGTAAGAGAGGGAAAATAGAAAATTGCCCATAGAGCCGTGACAAGTAATGCAACTCTTGCCATTGTTAATGTGTGGAGGCACATTCTTTGCATCTGCAGGGATAAAAAAGTGACCCCAATAGTGTCTGGGAGCTTAGTCCCCACACAGAAAAGGCAGCCATCAGTGGAGCCAGACAGCATTCTCCTACCTTAAGGATTCAGGCATATCTAACATACACTTGTAACGTTTGTCATTGAATACCGGTTAAACATGTTTGCCAAATATTCAGAAAGCAGGAAATGGTAGAATTAAGTGTGATTTCAGCTTTTTAATTTGTTCCACTCTGCATTAATTACACATGCAGTCTTTTTCATCAGCATGTATAATGGTCTAGGTTTGAACTAGCTGTTGCCTAGAGGGAAAAAACTAACAGGTAAAAGCTTGTCACTGAGATTCATTGCTCTTGAATTTAGATAGTTCAAGTCTCTTCTGACTGTGTCCAGACTGATTTGTAATGGGAGCAGAGGTGCCAGCCCTTCAGGAAATTAGATGCCAGTAACTCCTTATTCAGAGCAGGCAGGAGGTGAATGACTCTGTTCTGTTCTGTGCTAGGAAGGCCATCCCCTGGCTTTACTGGGTTGTCAGGTGGAAAGCAAAGATCTGCTCTGTCTCTATAAAAGCATCATAACTTTACAGTTTCTTCATTATGGTGCAGAAAAATAATCTGACTTTATGCTCACAAATGTTTCTATTTTCAGTTCTCCTTCTTACGTTTTTTGGTGAGAAATATTATGATGAGGATACACAGTCATTCCTGGTTCTGCATTCTCCCTGCCACTATTAAATGCTGAGATGGGAGGAGGAAGCTACTTCGAGAGTCATGCTTGGGAGCACTGGAGATTTTTGCAGTATGGAGAACAGGAAATACACCCTAAGTATAAAGGTAAGCTTGTAACGAATACTCGTGTACTTTGAGTATGATACTGTTAGAAAAAGAATAAACTGGTTCAGAAATGTTCCTCTACATTTTCAGGTTGGGGGGAGGCTTACAGGTTCCTCTTTTCAGCTCTTTTGCTGGATAGGAGGCAAATTCCTGAGTGAGGCATGGCTGAGATCCCATGCATTTTGAAATTGGATGTATTCTAGTTTCATTTTGTATTTTTCAGGTTTTTCCCTTGGTTCCTATAATTCCAGTAACATGGCTCAGGTCAGTATTTTTACTGAACAGAAATTAAGAGATGATACTGGAATGCAGACATTGACTTGATGCCAACAGTTGATTTGCCTCAATTTACTTAAACATTCCTCTTGTAGACACGCAATTGCAAATAGAATTTAAAAATAATCCTAATCATGCTGGGAGCATGGTGATTACCTTTTCATTACCGGAGAGGAAGCACAGTGGGTTATGGGTTGTCAGGTGTGACACCTTTCAAGCTTATTCATGAGGCAGGTGTTTTCTAACCTATTTGTATACATGCCAGCATCTCCCCTTAGGGTCGTTGCTTTGATTTACTCTTAAACATCAGGTATGTCTCTGCTGTCTTCTTTTCCATCCTTTCTGTCTCCCTCCACCTCCAAAACCAAGGATGTTAGTCCCCACAGACTTTGTAGTCTGCCTGTTACGTTTCACACCTTCTAAGGTATGTGTGGGATTGGAAGCTACACTGTGCTGGACTGCATATTCATTGCCAGCCTGTGTGCTGGTACTGCACCCTCACATCATCTCAGTTTTACCTCTTTCCACTGTGTTCCTCTAGTAACCTTATAAGGGAAACACAAGTTAGAGGTAAATAAATACAAACTGTTTCAAACAATGATGTGATCTCCAAATCACCTTAATAGAATCTTACAGACAGTATAGTCAGGTGCTAAATAGTCTTGAAAGCTAATGATCAGTTTGCAAAAATGTACATGAAACTTCAAAATTTACTTCAGCTCAGGACAGTTTTACTGTATTTTTTCTTCTACTTCCTATCATAATTCCATTTAACCAGTAACTTGGATGGTATTTTTGCTATTTAGAATGCTTTCCAACTTTCACTATATTCCCTTTCTAGTCACTTTTCACTTGTAATTTCGTTTAATTTCTTTCAACTCTTTCCTGCCCATATGGCCTAATCAGGATATTTTGTGTTATTAAGACTACCTCAGATTTATAGTATGTTGGTTTTTTCATATTAACATAGGAGAGCAAGTTCCCCTTCTCTTGCACTTTCTCTCCTTTGTAGGTTCCTGAGTCACCAGGGTGGTGCCATAGTCTTGTAGCCAAACCGTGTTCATTTGTTCTCTGTTTTGATGCAACTGCAAAATGAAAACAGACAGGACACAACCAATTGCCTCTATTTATTCTTTTCAGTTGTTGGTTGTAGACTGACTTTAAATGTAGACAATAGAGTGCAGCCTAGAGCCAGTGTTTCTAAGTACGTATTATGATATGATAATGCGACATGCCAGAAGGGACATGAAACTCTCATAAAGGCTCTTAATTTAAATTTGTTTTGAATTGGCAAAACATACTCAAGCCCAACATACTCAATTTAACTCATTTAAACAATGTCAGCATTTAATTGGAATATGAGGATAAAGCAATAGTCCAGATTTCCATGAAATTTTACTAATCTAGGGGCAGGAACTGGGTATACAAAATAAAGTACTAATTTTAAAATATAACCTTATGCATATCAGCATAATTAAAATGCCGAACTTTAAAATGCAATTATCAAGTAATAGCAATGCCATGCATCTGTAATGCTAAAATTTCCTTAAAGCACATTAAGGATATGCAACACTCAGCAGATTCCTAACTACTACTTAATTACCCGTTCCACTTAAAGCTGTAAAGATGCAGAGCACTGAGAAGATACACATTTGCCTAACCAAAAGAAGCATTAAGAGACTTTCTTTTGTAGTTCTAGAACAGATAGCCTTTTAAAATATACTGTGTACCTTGCTCAGTGAGCAGCTAATGAAATCATCTGTAAATATGAATTTTAAAACTGTCATTGGCATACTTCAGTTGCAGTTGATGTTTTCAGAATGCTCTAATCCCATTCATGTAAATGTAGGGCTTTAAGTTTATTTAGTGGCTGACTACTTTTATGTAAAGTATTTAAAAGCAGTTCTATGTTTGAGTCATGATTTTTCGTTTTCCTCTCTGACTTCAGTGAAAGCAAATGGCAATTTGATGCCTTGCTTTGTAACTCTTAAGATCAGCAATAGCTACCTAAGCTAAGCACAGTTTAATCTGTCTGGTCTGAGCTACTTTCTATTGTCAAATGCATATTTTAGACTGATTGGCTGCGCCACACTGCTCTGGAGGTATGTGTGGTGAAACAGTGTCCCAAGTTAAAAAACTGGAAGTATTTCATGCAGTGCTGTCCCTCTTGGGACTCAACATTTTATAGACTGCCTGTGGATAGCTTGCTTGAGTGTGCCTAATCTTGTCACCTGGTCAGGAGAGCTGGGATGTACAAGCCTCATACACTGCACAGGAAGCTGAATCCTGGCTGAATTCAGGTATGAGCTTCCAAGGGCCTCTGGAGATGCTAGCTGAGTCTTGTCTTGGGGAAACACTTTTACCTGCCACTAAAGACGTAACTTTGTTTCAGTGTCTCCTATTCTCCTATGGATGTCTTCACATTTGTGCTGTTTTTAAGGAAAACAAGGCCAATATTGATATGATTAGGAAAATATTATGAAGTCCTTATTCCAAGAACATTAAAGAGAAATAAAAAAATTAATATAAAAAAAAAAGAAAAAGAAGGAAAGAAAACCATGACAAAGAAGCAACACACCAGAATCTTCAACAGAGGAATACTGTTGAGGGCAAATGTTGTTCTGAATATATTTTGAGGAAAAGGATAATAGCATCTATCTAGGGAACAGGGTTTACCATAGGATGTAGCTCCCTCTGAATGCTTCTTAAACTAGTTGTATGTCTTTTCTGCACTGTCTCCACTTTGAATAGAGACAGGCAAGAATAGGAGGGTGAGTTATTTCCTTCAGCACTAACCCAGAGACACTTAAATTGTGTTGGTCTCAGCTCATTGTGTTCTCAGGGATGGCATCAGGCACTGTCATCAAGAGTCTTATGTCTTGGTGCTGGATTTTTAACTTCTACACAAATTCTGTGGAGAAGTACTGAAAAGCTTATGCAGGTCCAAAAAGTAGTGATGGTATGAATGGCTTAGAAGCTGCAAGAGGTGTGCCATTTCAGTGCAGGGACCCAGAACAGGCATGGTGAATGAGAGTGGAAATACAAAGTCCTCTAAAGAGCAATAGGTCAGGAGTTCATTTCATTTTCCTCTGTATTCACTGGACTGGTGAGCACAGTTAACAGCCACTTCCCTGGAAAGAGCTTTCACTCAGTCATTTCCTTCAACTCAGACTTGGACTCATTCGATAATTATTTTTATGTGCTGGCTTTCACATCACCCACCCTTTTTCCCAACATTGCAAAGTCGTGACAAAGAAATTATAGTAAACTCATTTATTTTTACTCTTTCTTCTCCTATAAATGCATTAATTTCTCTGCCATGCTGAGATGTGTACTATATATTTCTTAGGACAATGTAGGCATCTGATCAAAAACATCAGCCAGGTAAGCCAGATGACACATCTACTGCTGTTCAGAAAACAGATTCGGCATTGAATTAAGTACTAGAAATGTAAACCTCCACTATTTCAGAGAGTGGCAGGATTGCTCTCAATGCTCATTTCCTATCAGTATGGGACAGATAAAGCATTTAACTGGAAGTCAGAAATCTACCAAATAGCTCGTTGACCTTGGACAACTTGGATTGTTTTTCCCTGTGCTTCTTGACTGTATTCAAACTTCTGTACCATACGAACTCTGTGGAGGAGAAACCACTTCTCTACATATTTGTACAGCCTCTGTTTTGTTTGGAGTCTGCAGGTAACTTAAAATATGCCTCTTTTTAAAAAAAAGCTATGGAGCAATGCTGCTCCCACCTGTTTCCTTCCAAATTCCACAGTAGTAAACAGCTTTGCCTGATAGCAAGTGTAATCCTGAAGTTTGTGTTAAAACGATGTGCAGTTCCAGTAATCAAATCACGTGGCCTCAGGAGGTATTTCCTTGGGAACTACTGCTCTAAAGCCTATAAGTTTAGCACCTATGGGGTGAAAATCAACAGATGTGAGTGAGCCCAGTCAAAAAAGGTTAACCAAATGTGGTGATATCAAATCATGTATATAACTGGCACGTGGATAAAAAATAGTGGAGTAATATCAGTGTGCTGGGCTTTCACTGAAATAATAATCAGAGTGATGAAAGCTTAAACTCTTCTGTCCATCACCCTTTCTTCATGTTCAGAAAGCAACAGTGCTTCTAGCGAGTGCCAAAGCACAGTGAGCTCTTACATCAGAAATACTGTGCCACTGGGGACAACATCTGCCTCAACTAGGGACAGCCATGTCCTTAGTGTACTGGGTAGCTGAAAGGGATCCATATATCATCACCATCACCACTGACCGTGAGACCTGAAGTCCTGCTCTTGCTTCCCTTCTCCCCTTCCTTCTCTCTTTTTTTTTCCCCTATATCCTGATGTATTGTGCATTTCTTCCCTTCTCTTCCTTTCCTTTTACTTTTGTTCAAGAGTTGAGCTTTGGTAGCTAGAGTTGTTTTGTAGCATGTCAGGGAGCCTCTGATCACAAAAGGTGCTCAAGCAAAGTTTTAAATAGTCTGACTTGTAGAGATGTGTCAGATCTAAGCATGACGGTTAGGACCTTGCGGTGGGGACTTGCCATTCTCTGGTAGCAAATGAGAGACAGCCTTGGAAACAGGAGCTGCATTTTTTTAGTCTCCATAGTTCTATTTATTTTCTGCCCTTTCCAAGCTCAATTTGCCTATGAGGGAAAAGAATCAAGCTACAACAGAAACAGCAGCAGCAACAATAATTCCAGCTTGCTTCAGCACCTGTTTTTCTTTGCCATCAAAAGGCGCATTATTTCTCTTGTTAGCACCTTCTGATAGATACGCCAAACAGCATGGATTTTGTGTCAAAACTCCAGTTTTACTCTGTAAATGGAATAACTGAGGCTGAAAAAGGAATTAAAGTTGTATTTAATTCTGTAACTTCTGTGTGCTTTCCTTTCTTGACTTTTATTTTTTCCTGTCCTTGTAATATTTATGAAAATTATTATATGAATTGTTTTCATGTGATTAGGAAGGCTAAAACCTTTGCATTTGGAACTCCAGAACAATGCAAGAATTTAATGTTGTCCAAAAACAAGATCACACAAACATCTTTTGGTGACTCCCTTGGCCCATTTCTGTAACAGAACATAACAAAGCACGGGTTAAAGGCAAATCTCATAAAAATGTTTCCCCAACACAGCACCATGCAAATGGTAGAAAATAAGCTTTAAAATTAAAACCTCTATGTATAATAGGGTTGGGGGTATGCTACAGAAACATGGCCCACATCCCCTCTGCAGGATTCTCATGACCAATGTTATAAAAATGGTCTTTGGAAAGAGTCTGAGAAGGGACAGGTAATCTGAGGCCCATTTAAATCTTGCAGACCATTTCATAAGTTTTAGACTCCATCTCATGGGGCTGTGTCAGCCAAGGCTTCTAAATGCATTTGAAAAGAGAATCCTATTGACATAAAATGTCTTCTAAGCCTGTGGGAAATAAATAAAAGGGAAACTGTGGGCTTTATAACCACTGCAAGTTTTATGATAAACCAAGACCAACTCAGTGTTGATGTTTGAGACTAAACCAGAGGTTTTTGCTAAAAGATGAGGTAAGTTGGCCCAGAATTATTTATTCATTGCATGCTTGATGAGTCCTGGCATAGTGGAGCCTGGCTGTGGCCTTTAGGTGTGACCTGTGTCTCTAGCTGCAGCAAGAGCATCTGTCTTTGAGGTGAAGCTTCCCAGGGAATGGGATTGTTACCCTATAACTGTCTTATCAAATGTAAGAGGATTCTTTCTTGAGAAGCTGAAGGAGCTTGTTTTCTTACGAACCTTTTAGCTTATTTCAGTGTAGCAGTGAGTTCAACCTTTCACAAAGGCTGTTTATGCAAGTTATGTAGCGGGTTTGCTTTGCATACAAGGAGCAATTTGCACAGAATAGTAAACAAATATTTTTAGCATTCCTTGTTCTTATAACTAGGGTTGAATACAGAGCTGAGCAGAAGTTGTTGCATGTCTTTGCAGCACATATGTGAAAATGTCACTGTTATTGGTGATTAGGGTAAGAGATGATAAAGGTTTATGGCTTCCTCGGAGACAGAGGATTCCGTTGGGATTTGGGGAATAAGTGAACTGTCAGTATATACTGAACATATGAATTTGTGGGACAATGAGGAACATGAAGGACAATACAGATCTAGTAGAAGGTGGGACAGCAAGGTATCTCTGGACTCATTTAATAAACAAATGTATCATAATAATGTTATAGGCTTCTTTCTGAATGGCAATTATATAAACCAGTAACAAACGGGTGTGTGAAGCTGTTTTCTCCCCATATGCAAAACTTCCCATGTTACTATACTGGGAACAGTTTTAGTATCCATATTACCAAAAAACTGTTTGGAAGCCAGAGGGAAAAAAACAAGAAAATCATTTGAAAGCCAGAGAAATAATTCTTTGTGTAGTTTCCCAAGAAAAGCCAACTGCATCGTGATGTGACTACAGTATCTGAAAGCCATATGAGAGCAAATGTCTGAAAGTGGGATCTAAAGAACATCCAGGCAGAAACACATTATTGCAAGCAGTGTAGCAGAGACTCCATCCAACATGGTAAATAGATGTTTTTAGGGGGATGTGGATTTAAAACATCTCTTAATGGCAAAACCCCAGAGGACTCGAATATAAAAGCTAGAAAACATCACTGAAGATCAATGTCATTATGCATCAAGCAGATCAACATGTTGAACATGTTCATGGTCCAGAGGCACAATTATCCATTAGCATCAAGTCAATCACCCTTCAAATGAGGGGTTTTTTAACTCTCTTTTAAAGAATCATATTTATTAAAGAAACACAGAACTTTCAGTGAATACCCAAATTTCTGAAATAATGTAATTCTGAGTCTGAAAAAAACCCAACAAAACAACACCAACAAAAACCAACAACAAAAAAACCCACCCAAAACGAAAAATCCCCTTTGTTGCCGGTTTCATGTTTTGGGGGTTTTGGGTTTTTTGGTTGGATGGTTGGGGTTTTTGTGGTTGTCGATTTGGGGGAGGTGTGTGTGTGTGTGTGTGTGTGTGTGCGTGTGTGTGTGTGTGTGTGTGTGCCGTCAGCGTTGATTATTATGACTATTGAGTGACATCTAGTGGGTACGATGCTGAATATCAACTTCTCAAAGGTTTGAAAACCCTTCTGAAATAGTTCAGAGTTGTACTGCTGGTGAAGTGACAAGTAATTAGAAGCAATGAAGTAATGAAGTAATTAAAATATTATACGTTGTCACAAGATGTAGTTAACAAGCAAAAGAGCCAGAACACAACTCTTCAGGAAACTTTAGCAAATCTAAATGTGTCAAATTTCTCATTTATTTAGATCCTTCTAATTCTCTTGTAAAAAAAACTCAAAACCAACATAGAATTTTCTGCAGATTTTGGATCACCTATTGTTCTTTCATATAATCTACATTTTAATCTACGTGCATATACTCTTTACCAGCCCACTCACTGTAAATCACGATCTCCCACACAGTAGCACTCATATGGTCTTCTGATGTGTTTTGTTTGGATATTTTAAATTTTTCATTTCCGTTGAATTTTTCATAATTTAATAGGATCTTATCCTTGAGGCTTACTGGCTACGCTAGAGCTGGAGTTAACATTTCAGGCTGCATTGCAGTGAGTTAATGACAAAGAAATTGCAGTTTTTCAGATGAGATTATTGAAGAAGAATACCTGAAATGCTTTAATTCTGTTTTGGGGAAAGTGAATTTCTGGGAAGACCACATTTCAGAAATTGATTTGCAGACGTCTATTTTTGAAGCTGAAGGAAAAAAATTGTCAACAGAAAACTTTCATATCCTAAGGGCATGATTCACCAGTTGCCTTACCATTTGCTTAACTTTACTGATCATTAAGCATATAGCTGTTAACTCTGGATTTTTCACCTTGGCCACAGAATCCTCAAATTGCTCTGTAGCACCTTCTAAGCTCCCATTTATTGATTTTATTTTGCCCAACTTTATAAATGTAAATTTAATTTCTTACACATTTATCATGTAAAATTTAAATAAGCCTCTGGATATGATGAATCACTGCTAATCTTTGATAAGATAAATCCAAAGTCACTAGCAGGGGATTTAAGGGGAAAGTGGTAGAGAGTAATATGTTTTGAATACTCCAAAATTATTATAGAGAAATATAAATTATATATATATAATATATTTATCTATAATATATACTATCTCAATGTAGTCAGAACATTGAGATAAATCATTTCATCTATTGTATCTATTCTACAGATAATATGAAATCTAGATGAGGCAGATACAGTCAATAAAGAACACACTACATGTGGACTAGAGAGTCCAGTCAGGTCAGTGATTTGATACTGGGGTTTGTACTTGAGAGGATTTTTCTATTAATAAATTAGATTCTAGAGATGTATGCTGTTTTGGCATATCTGTCACTTTGAAGGTTGGCATGTTCTAACTCTGAAACTTCATCTGTACCCGCTTACTGATCTTTTTTTAACTTTTCTTCCCCCAACCCTTTCCCCTCCATCCCTTCCCAAGTTGCACAGACTGCAGATATCCCAAGATATGTCCCTACTGGAGAGATCTCTCCATGTCCTCCACCCTCCCATCTTCATCTGCAATTCCATGCTCTCTTGGCACAGTCAGAAGGGGAAGCTGGAGCTACAGCAGTTATTGCTCCTGCTCAAATCAGAGCCAGAATGGCTCAGTCTTGTGGCAGGTGGTTTGCAGAGCTGCAGCCATCTGGCAGCAAAAAATCAAACAACTGTTCACAAGCCACTACACATTCCTACCAATGGGTATGTCAGAATGCAGCAGTGCTTCAGCCATAACCATCTATTAAGACTGGGAAATCAATACCAGATACTCATAAGAGGTGGAGGAGTGGACCGCAGGCTACAAGGAAGTATTTAGAGGTTGTTCAGATTTTAACTCTCTTCCCCCCTCCTCTTCTGCCTCTTGGGCTGGAACTCAGTGACAATTTATGTCTAAAAAGGATTTAATTAGATTTATTCTTGTCTTTCTATAAAACCTGCATTGCACTTGCATGCAGACATATTTCCTCATAATACCTGTTTGTCTTTCTTTTACATCTTGTACTTGCATGTAAGCTAGGACTAAGCTTTTATTTTAGAATAAATGACATTTTTAAGATACAAGACTGCTTTGTCTTTCATTGTATATTATGTTCAGGTTCACTAAAAAAAACGAACTGGATAGCCTAATCTCTATAAAAGTTAGGTGTTACAGACAAACTAATTCCTTCATATCAAATTTGCTTTTGTAAAGTAATAATAGTAATAATAATAATAATCATCATCATCATCATCATTCTTCTTCTTCTTTTTCCTATTATTATTATAGTAATGATAATATCCTGATTTAGAGGATCTTGATTATAAGTCAGTTTTCTTTCCATTAACATTTTCAGTGTTAAGCTATCAGGACCCAAAAATGAGCTGCTTCCTCATTGGGAGATTAATCAGTGACATACTCTATTTTATTAAAATATGTATCAAAATCATATTGCAGTGCTGCCAACTGTGAAAATTCAGTCCTCTGTTTTGTGTTGCCTCATGTTCGTATTCAACCCACTTCTAAAGATAACATTTTCTTAGACCATTTTTTTAATTTGTGACCATATTATAGTAGAGAAAAGCTTCAAAGCTGTGTGT